>RJWM01026429.1:0-28098 GCA_004363535.1 Dasyprocta punctata | reverse complement strand
CAAGATACTTCCATGACAAAGAACAACTAAAAGAATTTATGACAATGGAGCCAACTCTACAGAGAATACTGAAGGACATTCTAGTGAGAGATAAAGAAGTCCACTGCTCCAGAAAAAGCGACAGAAAGATACCACCGAGCAGGGCAGACAAATGAATAATCCATTAACGGGATTTAAGTCCAGTATTGTTTTCAATGAGTTGTTTAACCCTATTCAACCTCGACTGGCCTATCTTCATCATAAATGATGACAAAGACAGCTATTGTATAGATAGCAAAATTTATAAGGGTAGCCTTCAGTGATATATGATCACCCTGCTTCAAAACCAGGTACTACTTTCACTGCTCTGTTCAGAGGGATTTTAACCTATTTTAGTATGATTGTGTTACAATAGATGATATAGGCATCTGCCTTGCTTTATTTTCAGTGCAATCCCACTGTGTGTATAATCTACTAAAACCAATGTCACTCATTTCGTGTTTCAAACATGCGCTGTTCCTTTTATATGTAGAAAAATCGGGGAACATTTACAAAGTGAAAATTTGAATATTTGCAAACAGTATAATGTGCGTTGATTAAAAAAAACTCATTTCCTTAGGAACTCATTAATATAGATTATTTTTTCTTTGTATTTTAATTAGATTTATTTAGCTGATATATGTGTGCATATGTTTTGTTTTTTTTTTCCTTGAAACTGGGCCTTCCAGTAGAGCTCAAGCAAAATGTAACCTCATTGTGTACTCTCGGCTAGCTTGAACTGCCAGCATTCTTCCTGCCTCAGTCTCCTGCATGCTGGGTGTTCAGATCTGTAACTGCATTCCCAGAATATCTGGTATGAATTTTTTAAAAAAATGAATTCAGAAAAAAATTCTGACTATCAATTCTTCATAATTTTTCTTCCCTGTGTAGTCTCTCCTCCCCACTGGACCTACATTTGAAAGTATGTTAGGAATCTTGATTTGTTCTACCAGTTACTTGGGCTATCCTGGTATTCCTGGTTACGTGTCTTCTTTCCCTAGTGGATTCACTGAGCTAAGACTGTAGTATGATTTGCTGAAGGTTTCATCATTGCTTTTTTCCAGGAATAATCTGTTGAAATCCTTCAGGAAATATTTACTATTAATGTTGTATTGTTATTTTCAGCAGTGTAAGTTTTCTCCATCTTTAATTTGTTTACCATAAGAATCATGTTTCTGTTGAATCTTTCAGGATATTAAGCCCATATCAAAGGCCTTCTCTCTGTCTCTGTCTCTGTTTCTGTCTCTGTTTCTGTCTCTCTCTCTCTCTCTCTCTCTCTCTCTCTCTCTCTCTCTGATGTCTTTCTCAAAACACTAGCCTGCTTTTTCTATCACCAATTTTGTTTCAGGATTTAGCTATCTCCTGAACAGGGTACAAACTGTTGCACATTTAGAGGTCTATTATTCGTGATTACATACAAAGTACTATGCATATTATGAGAATATGTTCTTTGCATTTTTGGATGAATTTTGCTAAAAATATATTAAATATAAATTTAATATATTTGTGCAATTTCAGACTTGCTTCCTAGCCTCAGGAGCTCTGCCTGTAAGATGGCTAAGAGGTATTCTGGCAATTGAATAAAATATCACAGAGCTCACTTCTAAGAATTTGTAAATTTGCCTGAACAAAGATCCACAAAAAATCCATACATATGCTGTGTAAGGGACATTTTGATTGTCACCTGAGATTGAATATATAGGAAAAAAAGATAAAGTAGAAAGTTGTCAAAAACAAATTTAAAACTATCAATGCAAAACAGACACATAGTTTGTTGATGCAAAACGTAATACCCATTTTTATCTGAAAAATAAGTTTCCAAAATGAAAAATATTGAATGAAAGCCAGGGACTGTTGGGGAAGAAGTGACATTTAATTGATATCAAAATGTGAGGGTTAATTAATCACAATGACAATGCTTGCTGAGTTTTAGCTTGCCAAATGACATGACCTTCTTAATACAGTTTTCTGGGCTAGCATTTTATTAGAAACACTAACTACAAACTTTGAACTTCTTCCAAAAGACCTGTAGAAGGCATTTTTTACTTCTTTGTTTTGACAGCTATAGGTCAAGAGGTTCAGCACGGGGACAACTAGGGTATAAGGCACAGAGGACAGTGTATCAAGTGCAGAGGACTTTGTAGATCTGGGCTGCACATACATGAAGAAAAGAGCCCGAAAGAAGACCATCACGATGGTCAGGTGAGAAGCACAGGTAGACAAAGCTTTTGTTTTTCCTTCTGTAGAACACATTCTATTCACAGTTAAGAGAATCTTCAAGTAAGATAATAGCACAAGCAGGAGGGTGGATGTTGCATTAAATATTGAAAATCGGTCGATCAACAATGCTATGTCTTGTCCATTTGAGCACAGCATAAATGAAACAGAAATAAAATCACAGTAAAAATGACTGAGAAGGGATGTACAGAAAGTTGAGGTAAAAATCTTACTAGTGGTTGGCAGAACCTGAAAGGTGCTGTAGAGGTGCAGAATGCCCACCAACACATGGCAATGTTTCTGGGATATGATGATGTTGTAGAGCAGAGGGTTGCAGATGGCCATGTAGTGGTCATAGGCCATGGTTGACAAGATGAAAGCTTCACTGATAATGAACATAATGAAGAAGGTCATCTGGGTGGCACAAGCAGGATAGGAATAGTATTGTTACCCATCATAAAATTGAGCAACATTTTGGGATAAATAGTGGTGGCATCACCCAGATCCATGTAAGCCAGGTGTCTGATGAAGAAACACATGGGTGTGTGTAAGCGGGCATCCAGCTTGGTCAGAATGATCATGCCCAGGGTGCCCACCAGTGTGAAAACGTAGATGAGGAAGAAGATCCAGAAAAGGGGGAGCCACAGCTCAGGCAGGCTGGAGACTACACTCAGAATGAGCTCAGTTGGCACCATTAGATTCTGTCTGCCCATGTGGTCCTGATATCTCCTCTGGAAATTAAAAAGATGATGTCATATGTTTCATTCAGAATTGGTAATCAAATTGTAATATCCATAAAATGCAAGCATTTATACTAATATACTGTTGAATGCTAATAGCATTTTCTCATTTTAATAGATTAAGTAGATATATAATTTTTTCTTTCTCTAAGTAAACTATGAAATACATGAATAAATCCAATGGTTAAGTGCCAGCAATATTTGTAACATGTCTATCATTTTTAAAAAAAGTTTTCAGTGTAAAACAGAAGCACTAGGCTTTATTTCAATCCCACGATGGAACTTGTATTTTTTTCTGAATATACAAGTATGGTTGGCAAAATACAGTAAAAATTGCAATAAAACTTACCTATTATAGTAAGACACATTGCCATTCATAAACCTTAAAGCATCCTCTTTGGTTCAAACACGTAGATGTCATTGTCCTTGCTTCTCTGAGAGGCAGTTCTCAGTCTTCTTTTACCAGTGTGTGATAAAAATTGATAACTGCTCCTGCCAATTGCATGCAATAGAAAGGCGGTGTAATAAAAACTCTGCGGAAGTGCTAGCCACCTTTCTTACAGGACCTGTCACTGTGGAATTTCTGGCTGTTCCTCAAAGTCAGAATGACCCTGAAAGGTAAAGCTCCTCAATGATTGAAGACATCAAGGGAGCTACACTCACACAACAAAAGTCACTCACCAGATAGAACTTCTGAGACTGCCTCAGGAAGTGGCCATTACAATGGGTTAAGTTCTTTCACTGTGAGGGAGGGTTTTGAAAATGATTAATGACAATGCATTGCTTCCTTGATAAAATTTGTTTTTATTTAAACCTACATTGTGCTTCTTGATCACACCTTGTTCAGCAAATGTAATCCAGTGACTCTAGTGGAGTTTTAGTACTCTTCATTCTTTTTTATTAAGTTTATTGGTATAATTTAGATATACATAATGATCACCATCATCATATGGAATTTCAACATGTACATATCTTATTTCCTCTTTTTTCCTATGCCCCTTCCTTTGCTTCAACCCCTCTTACACTCACTATTTATAAAGCTAATTGTAGTACTCCTAAAAGTCATGTACAGCTTTATCATTGAATTCACAAAGCAAGATGTCTTTGGTAAACCTTCAAATGTAAGACACATGGCCTACAATCAATTACACTCACGTTTTCTTTGCATTCTGAGTCCACTCCCTCATACTTTAATTGAAGTCATGGTGATTTAACATCTACAGATGTTTGTAGAGTCAAAGTGACAGATGATTGAGGTAATGATATTTTATGTGGGGATATTTATAATGTTAAAAATTAATGGCATATTTATAATGCTCAAAGTTAGTGGCACTTATCATTGTTATATGCTGCTTTCTAACATAAGACAAAGTATGCTACTGTGTGTAGATATGTTAATTTGATTATTAAAATTAATTAATTCATAGGTTTTGTTGTTTTGACTAGTTATTCAAACTTGGAAATCTTAAATATTTTTAAATTCTCAATATATATTTGCATTCATTAATGGGCTAGTTGGATAGTTTCATTCATTTTAGTGAAAGAGAAGGCACAGTTATATTAGACTTTAAAACACACAAGATGTAGATCTATTCTTGCTAATATGTTTTTCTTTTACACACACATTGACTTGACTATTTAATTTTATATGCATATTATTGAATAACACTACTAAGATGGTAGCTTTAAATGCATTGCAATATTCATTTGATCCTTTTCATAATCTGTTTATATAGGTTTTAAAATACGTCTGCAGTTTTATGAGGGGACAGAGTATGGCACTATGATATTCAAATATTTCAGTGAAAAGTGTGATCCTTTGTTTCACCAAATTAATGTAAGAAGCTATAAACCAAGCAGAAATGGTTAAAGGTTGGAACCTCTTTAGCCTGATCTCTTCAATTCTCTTACTATTACATTCAGATTCAGGTCATGAATACCTTGAACTTTGTCAATATGATTTTCACTTGGAGAAGGAAAGGGATATCAAATCATTCTGGTACTTGAATGCAGAAGAGAATATTGTTTACTGGGACACTGGTGTCCACCTGCACAGACACTAGGGTCTCATTTCTTGGAGCTCAGCACAAGGTCAGCAAGCACAGCTCAGAGAAGCTGCAGTTGGCAGGAGTTCCAGGAATTGGCTCACTTTGGTGCCCATTTGCTTGTCCAAGTCAGGTAAGGCAGCTGGGCGCAGGGTGATCCTGGAGATCGAAGGACATCTTTCCTCTCTCCTCCCCCATGCAGTGCTCTGCTGTTGCTTCACCTGAGACTTCTGCCAGATCTCTTACTCTCACTCATAAGCCAAAGTTTATTTCTTTTTGAAAACTTAATTTTGAATTTTCAGGTTTATGGGCTTTGTCATCTTACAGTTTTATTGTAGAATAGAAGCTGCATTTGATTGAGCAAAAGGATCTAGAAAATCAGGACCCTTATGTTTGTAAAGTATTTCAATGTTTCCAAGAGCTCTAGAGTTTTTTTTTTAAGTCTATTTCTTTCTAATATTGAATTTCAAACCTTCTGAGTATATATACATTCCTTCACCCTATGTAGTTTACGTATATGAGAAAGAATCTCTGGACTCATCAGAAGTATCTAATTGTACACGTTTTAAATATTTCCACTTGGGGCTCTCCACTAGGGTAGGTAGATTACAAAAATTATGTAAATTGCCTGATTTTTCAATCTTTATACACTCTCATTTCAGAGAGCAGTTATTTGGGGTTCATAGGTTTCACATAACTTCAAAACTCTTAAAAGCACCCCAACTTTTTGTATATTGGATGTTTACCTACTATAAAAATTAGAGCCAGACAGGAGGATCATTGTGAGTTCGAGACCAGCCTGGGCTACAAAGTGAGTTCAAGGCCAGCCTGAACTGCACAGTGAGACCCTGTCTCAAAAAATAGGGCTGGGGATTTAGCTCAGTGGTGTAAGCTCCTGCCTGGTAGGTGCCAGGTTGTGAATTTGATCCCTGGTACCAAAAAAAAAAAAAAAAATAGAGCCAGAAATAAACAAAAATGTAGGTAACACTATAAAAAACTACCAGATCTGCACATTTATGCCTATAACATACTTTAATAAAAATTATTTTTACTTTTTGATATTTCATCATGAAGATCTTACCTTAATTTTTCTAAAAATGGAATTGTTGTATATCTTTATTAAAACATTATTTCATCGAAAATATATTTCATGAAATATAACTTGTACCATATCTGAGAATCAAATTAAACCATCCTGTATTTTATCTGGCAATCCTACACTTAGTAGATTTTTCCTGATGAGAACAGTGATTGCACTTTATATATTTTCTAATGCCTTTTCTTCTTATGTTATCTACATGCCACATTTGGCACTGACAAACCAGATAGACGCAGACTACATGTTCATTTCCTTGATTATTATATCTAAAATAAAACAGCCATCTGAGGTCCGGTTGTTCATGCTGGAGATAACTGCATTCTGCAGTGCATTTAAAGGAACGAGGTGTCAGTGACCGTGAGGGTCTTCAGTCAACGTCCAAAGGTCATGGAGACTTACCCAACCCAGGTGCCCATCACAAGTCATAGTGATTCTTACTCACCTTGTGAGAAGAATCAGATTTTCTTCTCTGGAATCACTCTTTGTGTTTGGAAAATAAGAATTTAAGGCTCCCCCACTATGTGTGATATTCCCTGAGGAAAGAGCACTTAATCTGCTCAGTTCATTATATCTAAATCATCCGAGAGACTGGAACATTGCTTTGATGACTCCCGTGTGTGTTCCTCTGTGTGAAAATATCATGGAGACCCAAAGAAAGAGACAAACAATGTCAATCCTCAGAACAGTTCCCCGGAAACTTCAGAGACTTCAAGGCCTTGCTTCACCACTCCTGTGCTGGGAGAAACTTTCTTAGCCCTTCTCCCTGTGAGCCGAAGCTATTCCAACATCATCATGAAATTTTAAATGACACTATTATTAATAAATACTAGGATTTTTCCTCTCTCTTTAATCCAAAGTAGGCAGTAAGTTAGAAATATGTAGTTTAACATTCAAATGTGAGACAGAGTTTGAGTAATTGTCTAAATGGTAACTGAAAGATACGAAATTAACGGTTGATCTCTTAATGTGGGAGAGACATGTGTTCTCTATCGACAAAAGCTCAACCCCTATGATGAGGCAACAATTTATCACACTGTCTGCCCCGCAGTTGTATCAGCTGCGATGAGAGCCCACTACTGCTGGATGCTGTTCAGTACAATCACATGGCGGGTACAGTCTACTGAACACAATGTCACTCATCTCCACATTTCAAACATGCATTCTTCCACTTTGATTTCCATATGCAGAGGAATTGGGACCATTTACACAGCGAAACTTAGAATTTTACTGAACAAAATATTCAGTCTTGGAACAAAAAAATTTCATGTTGGCCTAATAGCTAAATTAGGATATAGATTTTTTTCAGTGCAAAATAGTTCCAAATCATGGCTTTTACCTCACACAGTATAGGTCTTTCGTCTTAATGAAATTTTCCACATTTTACCTCAGACATATCCCATCATCATCACGCCATTGTTGGTCTGAATTCAGTTCCTACATTATTTTCTCTGATTTGAATTTTGCGTCTTTGAAATCACACAATGTGTACCCTTGATTCTGTTTCATCCACTTGGCATATTTCTTTTGAATTTTATCCCTGGCATGTCTGTGATTTTACAGGTTACTCCATTGCATAACAATTTGAAAATTCTTCGAGTTTTCTTCTCATGAGATGTACTTGAGTTTAGAGTTATTGTGATATACCTAGTAAAAGCACTTTATGTAAGTATATCTCTTAAGAGATTCATTAATTATTCTTTCTTCTGGAAGAAGTTTTGGAATTTCTAGATGATAGAGTAAATGTATATTTCAATTTCGAAGACACAGACATCTCCAAACTTGTTGTGGAATTTTATATTAATACCAGGTATTTTAAAGTTGTATTTTCCACATCATCAGTATTTTATGAAGAAAGGAATAATTAGTATTAAGTTTGCAGACGAGAATTCACAGGGAATATTATCTCATCATTCTTTTAGCTTTTATTTACCTGATGGACAAGGGTAATGAGCACTTTTCCATAATCTCACTGATTATTCATAAACAAGTATGTTGCTTTGCAAAGTGTTTCTGTTTATGCCCACTTTTGTTTCATTAGAATAATTTTTGGAATTTTTACATGTAATTTAGCTAAATCGACATGAATAAGTCTACTCTTTAGGTATTTTTACAAATAATTTTACCTTATTAGTTTTTTATTTTTAGGTCTTTTGCACAGCGTCCTGCAGTGTTGCTACCGCTACAGCTAAGCGTAAAGTGTCCCCTGCTCCAGACCATCACACACACGCTGGGTATTTTGTGAATAGTTTTCTTATTAACTGTCTGCTGAAGACTCAGTGAGTTTCACAAACCACGAGCATGCAAGAAATTGTTTTGCCTGGAAAGGAAAATGTGTCACAGGACAGGGAACACCTCTAAGTCCCAGCTGGGAGTCCAAGAAATACCAAGCAACCACAAGGGTATGGACAAAAAGCTCTAGCTAAAAGGAGGACAAATTTCAACGTTGAATATTGAGTTGCTGGTGTGTGGTTTGGACGTGCAGAGTGAATGGGAAGCACCAGGCGGAAACTAAATAAAGTCATCATTTAAGGTCAGGTGCCAGGCGCCCTCCAGACTGAGAAAGGAGCAGCATAAAGAATCAGCTTCTATTCCCACTTTAAGTTTTGTTATAGTTTTCATGAAAATTTCAATGTTATGAAATTTTGAAGTGTATTTTGGGTATGGTGAGTTATGGAATGGACATGTCTGAATTTTCTAAATATGTCTAAGAATACTGATTCAGTTTTTTCTTTTTTAATGAGAAAATACACAAGGTGCTACTCCCACAGAAACTTGTGGGTGGTTATACAAATGTTCCTTCATATTTTTAACATTTCTTGGTTACTGAGATTGACCTCACACTCAAGTGATTCGGGGTCATTGAACAGGACAGAATTCATCTAGGAAATATGTATTCCCTTTTCTCTGACTATCTTTTCTGGAATGAACCCACATTTTCTTGTGGCTAGCTGGTGATGATTGCATTTTCTTTTTCTTCTAGGCAGAAAGACGGTGCTTTCTATACATCATTTCCAACTTCAGGAGACTCCTTCCACACTGCTTGTCACAATAACTGCAATAATCTTCACGCCCAGTCCAGTAGTATATAAGGGTTTACTGTACTTCACATCCTTGCCAACAGCTGTCTCTTGTCTTTTTTAATTAGAGCTATCCAAACACATGTGAAATGATCTATCAGTTTGATTTTTGCTTGCAATTCTGTCATTTCTTAGTGATGTTGACAACTTTCTGCATATGTGTTGGCCATTTATATGGAATTCTTTAAAGAAACATTTATTTGGTTCCTTTGGCCATTTAAGTAATCTGTTTTTTAAATCACTCTAATATTGGCTTTTGGGAGTACTTTATGTATTTTGAATATCAATCCTTTATTATCTAGGTGGTTTTCATATGTTTTCCTCACTCAGAAGACTGGCTATTCATTTTGTTTGATAGCTTCATTTGCTGGGGAGAAAACTTTTCATTAGATGTAATACCAATTATTTATGCTTGCATTTGAGGCCTTAGTTTGTAATGTGATAACTAGAAAATTGTTGACAATGCCAATATCGCGAGGTTTTCCAGTGTTTTCCTCCAAGGGATCTGTGGCTCTATGTCTTCCATTTAGAGCTTTTGTGCAGATTTTCCTGTGTGGTTCAAGATAAGGTTCCAATTTCATTCTTCTGTGCTTGGAAATCCAGGTTACTAGAATAATTTATTGAAGAAATTGTCTTTCCTGCATTATTCTTAATTGGTATAGTTGGTGAAAGTAAATTGAGTTTAGATGTTTTCATCTATGTATTTCTTCCCTATTCTGTCAAATAGGTCTATATATCCATTGCATTCTTATGAAACTTTGAAATATGTATAATTAGCCAATGTGATTTCTCTAAATATTTCTATTTCTCAGAATTTATCTGCCTATTTATGGTCTTTGTGGTTTTATCGGGTGATATGCAGTGTACCCCCAAGTCCTCATATAATTTTGATGGGGCTGAGTTATTGGTTTGTTATTGGTTTGTTGATTGACAATGTGAGCGCTGTGCCCGCCCAGGGGTGGAGCTGACATACAGCCTAAGGGAAGGCGGGTCTTCCTCGTTTGCTTGCTCTTCCACCTCTCTCTCTGGCTAGCGCAGCTTGCGACTTGCAGCTTGCAGCTGCCATGAACAGCTGCCTTGGAACCAACTTTATGGACTGAAACTCCCGAGAAACTGTAAGAATAAACCTTTCCTTCCCTAATTTTGGGCGTCAGGTATTTTGGATCGGCAACGAGTGAAAAGTAACCAAGACAGTGGTTCCATATACATTTTAAGATTCTTTTTGAAAAGTGAGACCGCAACCCACGCAAGGACGATGGTGACACTCTGCTAGGAAGAGGAAGTTTATTAGGAGCGAGAGGAGTGGTCGCCCTGTGGACAGAGAGCGGCCCGAGGGGAAAGGTCAGGGCCTTCTGCACACGCACCACCACAGCAGGGGGAGTGGGTGTGCGGGCCAGAACAGCCATCCTGGGAGGCATAATGGGTACATCTGGGGGTAGAGCTGTGAGACACGGGAACGTCGTTGGTCTCTGTGCTCATTGCCGTTCCTGGGAAAGTACGCGGGTGTCTTTGTGGTTGGTACTCCTCTCATGAGAAACCTGCACTAGTGGATGTGCTGCACCCTTTAACTCCCTCCTCCCCGCACCCACAACCTCGGTGCCCCTTCGCTTTTTACTATATCTGTGAAGAAAACCAATGAAATTTTGGTAGGAATTTCACTAAATCATTATATTATTTGAGTTTTACAGCATTTAATAAAACGCATTCTCCAGATATAGTAATTGTCTTCATATGTGTGTGTGTTTTAAATTACTTCATTAGATGCTTAGAGATGTAAGTGTACAAATATTTCACATCCTTGTTTAATTACAGTTTTGCTATTATATTTGGAAATACAGTACATGAATTGTTTTCTTGGTTCCTTTTTTGAATAGATTGTTTAGGAATACAGAAATCGCAACTGATTTTTCTATGTTGCTTTTATATTGCAACTTTACTAAGTATATTTACTAAACCTAACAGTTGTTTTATTTTGTATGTTAAAATTGTGGGTTTCTTCATATAGTACTTGCAAGTAGAGATAATTGTGTTCCTCCTTTCTAAACTTGTACAATCTTCATTTATTTTTCTTACCTAGAATATTGAAAATTATTGTATTGTTGTCCATTTCACTCTCATGTCTGCATATATTAAAGGACAGTGGCATTGGGTGAATAAATATTTGTAATGTAATAGATTCTTAATGAATAGAAAATATTATCATTTGGTTCCTTATATTCAAATAGAAAATTAGAAAGTAAGCTTAATTTAATTTTGCAATTTTTTTCAATCATGTTTTGTGTATCTTTTGTATCACCTTGATCTAGTGGTAGAGACTTTAGAGACCAAAAGCTTGAGAACCTTAATTTTTATTCACCTATTTTAATGAAATATGATCATAGGAAACATTAGTTAAAATCATATCCCTAAGATTTTTACTGAGGAGACCTAAATTCAGGGAATAATATTTGTTTATCTTAGGAGACAACACCATAAATGTTTCCATTTGCTTTTAATGGATACGAAATTCTCCCATATTCATTTTGAACCTTACATCCTCTGCAACTCAGATCTCAAGAAACTAGCAAATCACTGAAGATTGTTTCATGATTTTTATTGAGTTTATGTAAGTAGGACTGACAGATGGCAGTGAATTGAACATCATGTATTCTGGATTGTTGCTGGTGACTTATGCCATTATCTTGATGGTGAATCTTTCTCTTAATTCAGCTCAAAACTAAGCTTAATGCACAAAGGTTCTGTCCACTTCATTGCCTTTTAGTTAGTACAGTGGAAAGCATGTTTTCCTCTACCTGCATAGTGCAGCTTTCATCCTGTGAGGTTTGCATCAACGCAGATGTCTTCTTGCTCCCAGTGATGGCTTATAATGGCTATGTAACCCCTCCTGCTCTTTTCATTTAAATCTGTCCATGTTTGGCAGAGGCACACTGAAGCACAATGTCATCGGTTCTCTGCAGGTGGACAGTTATCCCGTTGACTCCACAGTATGTTTGGGGCACTGTCCTTTTGTTGTCCCAGTGTTTTAGGCCACATCTATGATTCCGCACTTTTGCTAAAGCTGTCATGTTATGACATCTCCATGAATTTATTTTTATTTTAATGTTCTCGGGAATCATAGTCCTGGCTACTTTCTAAATTTTGAATATTGGGCTCATGTTTATTGCTTTTGCTCATCTAAGAATCCACTCAGCGGTAGGCAGAAATCCCTGTCCACTGCGCTTCACATGTGATGGTGGTGTGGGAGCCTTTTGGCTTTGTTTTCATTCATTTTACCACTCAGCATTGTCAGAGCCAGCATATTTGTCATTGTCTTATCCTTGAATTAATGACACAAATTGATGAAACTGACACAGACTGGTACCAATCTAAGAAGAAGTTAATTTCTCTCACAGGATTCTCTTTTGGGTGGCATAAGCATCATCTGTTAAATTATTCTCTGTGGTTTTGCTCCTATAAATATTTACTAATTGCTATCTTTACCAAATTCTTCTTTCTTTCAATACTCCTTTCTCTATGTGGTTAACTTTCTTAGGACTGAAATTATTAAGTAGAAATATTCCTCTTTTAAGATTTCTGCATTAGCATGTTTTTGACTGTTTAATGCACATGTTTGTTTACTAGGTTCCACAATTTATTATAAATCTATTCAAGCTACTAGCAACATCCACCTATTTTGTGATTTCTTTCTGTTTGAGTAATGTTGATAATAAGTGGGCTAATTGGCTTGTATTACTGAATAAATTCCTTTATTCATAAAGTATGTCTTTTTTTTTTTTTTGAGACAAAGTCTTGCTATGTAGTTCAGGCTGGCCTTGAACTCACTATGTAACCTCAGCTGGCCACAAACTCGTGACAATCCTCATGCCTGAGTCTCCACAGTGCTGGCATTACAGGTATGCATCACCACGCCATGCATTAAAGTATGTTTTTCTTGAATTTCTTTTGTGTGGTGATATATTCTAGGGATTTATTGTTTTTTATGTATTTTAATTTAAGCAGTTAACTGGAAATTATAAATTGTGTTATTTTCTCTTTACTCAACAACACAAAAAGAACTCAAATGTAACTTTTAAGCAAAAGTAATTACTTTTTTTAGATAACAAGCCATGAGTCCAAGCAATCAGTTAAAATGTGAGAACAACAGGGAGAGAAAAGCTCAATAGTTTTATAAACATATTAAACATTTTATTGTATGTGTGATGTCACTTGATGTCAAAAATTTGGGAAGACTGAGAAAAAACATCAGTACAATCAGAATTTATGAATTACTCAATTACAAAGTATACTCAGTTAACAAATTTAAAAGCGAAAAGTGAATATTCATTAGGAAAAAAGTGTGACTGCCGTGTTGGGAATACTTTTACTGGAGCTTACTCATATGACTGAGTACATAGTTTCTTCACATCTCCTATGTATAACCAACATCAGACACAGTTCCAAAGTATATCAGTCAAAATACAGAGCTTAAGACAGAATTGAAGATTTTATAGACACAGGAAGAACACACAAGACAAAGTGTTGCAAACTTACTGCAAAATGTGATGAGCACAGCAGAACCTTTGCTGCTCCTGCCTGTAACTAGCACTGTTCTTCAACCTTACTCACCACAGGGACTTTTCTTTCTTATTTTTCTCTGATCAATATTCATTTTGCAGGTTCTACAGCCCTGTAAAATTTAAACATACTACATCAATTTCTCTGAAGGAAGTTAGAGAATTTTAATGCTTTGTTCACTAATTTTTTAGCCAACAGCCTTCCCTGATATGCAAAAGACTGTATCAATGCATATTGAATATCTTTGTGCATTATATTCCCCATGGAGGCCTACCCTAATTTATAGGAGATACATATATATATATATGGCTATGATATATAAAATTATTATAGGAAAATATAAAATTACTATAGGAAATACATATATAATGATATGTATTACTATATACTTTTCATATTACAAGACATACTTTATTTTTTGTTCCTGATATTTTATATTAAAAAAATTCCACATTGATAATGAGTGAACAATACGTAAGCCAGTTTATCAGTGGCAGAGGAATGAGAGGACTTGGGCCACATGCGCACAGACACCCACGTCCCATAGACCCCTGTGAGAGCTGCAGCCCACACAGCAGAGTTCCAGGTGGTGAAAACCTTGCACCTGCCCTGGGGAATTTCACTCTGAGAACGGCTATGATGACGAGCAGATAGGACACAAAGACAACTGGAAGAGAGGATGTCACATTAAAAACAGATAATGATCAGAATTATCACCTAAAATGCATGAGCGTTGAAGCCCAGCAAATATAATATGGGGAGTCTGAGAGAGTAGAAATCGCTGATGACATGGTTAGCACAGAAAGATAATGTACAAAGCTCATGAGGAGAGGCACAGTATGTTTTAGAGAAGCGATTGCTAGGAGAATCTAACAAACCCTTTGTGTCTTTATGACTGCACACTCAGGGTTAAAAGGTTACTGGGGGAAATCAAACACAAAAGAAAAGTTCACTAATGATGAACACAAGATAGAAATGTATTTTCTTGAGATTCACAAGAAAAACTACTAACATTTTGGGCCCCACGATAATACGGTAACCAGCGTCAGTGAGGCTGATGTCTGAGGAAGTAAATGAGTAAGTGGTGCTTATTTCCCAGGGTTCACCTTGGTGAGTGTGCTCTTGTCGGGGTCACCCACCTGACGTAGGCAGAGAGCGGCACTCTGCAAAGACACCTGCAGCTTGTTCTGCAGTCCCGTTAGCATTAATCAAGTCACCACCATGACATTGATACTACATCTAGTTCCACCGAAATCTATCTGAACCTAGACATCAGAACAGGCAATAGATTTCACTTACTGTCATCTGGGAGATTTTAAAAATGCAAAAATAATATAAAGAAGATTGTGCTACAGCATCTAATGCATGATACTTGAGAGTAAATCATCTCTCACAAACAAAAATGCTTATAAATAAAGTCAAATACAGAGACATAAAAATAACAGTGATTCTCAACTAGGGTGGTTTTACTACTAAATATTGCTCTTGAATATTTGCCAAAATTCAATCCCATTTGTAACAGGGAAGTGTAGCACTACTGACATTTAATATTTAGAGGTGAGTTATACTCTTAAAAATTCTACCTTTTCCAATATGTAGAAGATAATATCTAGTCCCAATCATCAATAGTGCTAAGTTTGAGAAACCTTGAAAGGTAGATTATATATACACAAACAGATAATATATATGAATATGAAAATATTATATATAAACAAGTTATATATAAATGGATGATATATATAAACTCAAATAAAACAGTTATAACAATATTAAAACTTTGTATGTTAAATATGCACAGCTAAAGTCTAATGTTTCAGGTATTTTTAACTTCTTTTTCATTTGGAATTTCCACATATCAGTATCAGCTTTCACAGCTCAGTGGTTTAGGATTTACATTTAATTAACAGCACTTAAAATTCTAAAAAACACCGTGCTACAGAAACCCCAGTTAACAAAGGAGGCAATGCCCTTTTGTCCTGTATTTGAAGGAATCTTCTGACAGTTTTCACAGAAGCTATATTCAGAAACCCCACAGTAATAAGAAATCTTCAAAACGAAGACAATTTTTACTCACCTTTAATGTAGGATCAAAATTTTATTTTTCATATTATTCATATGTTTTCTTTCATAGGGAGAATTCACGAGTCTTCTCCCTCTTATGTTGTTCCCTAGGTAGTTACCATTTAATTCATTCAATTCATGCCAAATCTTCTAACTTAATAAAAAATGTCTTAATATACTTAGTAATTATTTAAGAATTTAGCTTATTCCCCCTTGAGAAAATGTAAGGGCCATCTCAAAGAAAAAGCAAAAGAACATAAATGATCTGCGAGGTTCTGTGAATTCCTACATGTCTTAAAGGTGCTCATTTACAATGTGAGAAAAATTAAATTTATGGCTCTCTAGCCCAAGAAATGCTACAGGTGGATAGTCATTGCATTAACACATTATATTAAAATAACTATAATACAATTTTTTTTTCTCTTTTTTTCTCTCTGGCTTTTATTTCCCCCACCCCAAGAATCAGAGGGGTTGGCCGGGTTACCCTCGGGGTCGAGGAGTGGGCGTTGCCGGCCCAGCCCCTTTCCTGGGGCCCGGCGTCGGGGGCTGGGCCTGCCCGGCTCCTGACCTCTGCCCGCGGCTCCTGGGGCCGAGGGCGGAGCCGGGCTCCTGGCCTTCCCGCTCCGGCTGGGACAACAATGAGTGGAAGAGGTGGGGCGGGGGCCGAGCGGTTTCCTCGCTGGCAGCCCCTCCCCGGGGCTGCTGCGTCGGTGCGCGCCACGCGGCTGGCCGGCCGCAGGAGGAGGGCGCGGCAGCCCGGCGGCGGGGTCTGCAACTCAGCCAGCTCGGGTCCCCAAGCCCGGCCCCGCCTCGCGCCCTCCGCCCGCCCCTCAACCTGCGCTCGCGGACGCGCGTGCGCCCTCCCGCCGCCACCTGGGCGCCTTCTCCGGAGTCCCGGCTCACCGCGCGGCTGAGACCGCCGGCCCCCTGGGACTGGAACCCAGGTGGGGTCTGCACCCGTGCACCGAGGACCCTGGCAGAACTCCACGAGGGGACGCGGCGGGGAGGGACAGAGGGCCAGGGCGAGAGACCCCTGAGATCGGAGGCCATCGGCAGGGCGCGGGACAGCGCGAGGCCCGGCGCCGGAGGGCAATACAATTATTTTTATTAGGCATATATGTCATACATTTTAGCTACAATCACTTAGATAATATTCCTTATAAGCTGATGAAACGTAAAAATCTATTATCAGGTGACATTGTATCAAGGGCCTCCTTTATGACTGAAATATTTCTTAGAATTGAGAAAAATTAGGTACAATGAAACATACATGTAAATTATCGAGACTGATCTTATGAAAAAGATATTTCATTTGTGTTCATTGAATAATACTTAAAAGATGGAGAAGCATTTTCAAACCCCAAGAGTATTTCATTATCATGCTTTAAATTTTAGGAGTTTGCTTGAAAAGTAAACGTCATCTATTCCCTTAGTGTTTAATGCATTCCAGAATTTTCCTAAATTTTCAATTTTTTTAAACCTTAGCATATTTATTAACCATGGAATTGCTTGACTATCATAGCAGATTTGATCATTACCAAAAGCTAATATGGAAGTCATATACTTCTTTTCAGTAAAAAAAAAATTACGTGTTTGTATGATATAAAAATAGATTTGGTGTATTTTTAATGATATAAGTATTTATGCATGTTTTCAGGCTTATATTGTTTTCTCACAAAATTTGAGTTAATCAATACCTTTTATTTTACTCTTCTGTATGTGATGTATGTCACACAGAGCTGTCAAATTTTGAAATGCTAACCCATTTTTTCTCTTTGTATAAAAATGCAAGGAATATTATTTCCGTGTGTTGAAAATCACAATTTTTTTTCTGCAATATCAAATCTGCTCTGAAAGAATGAACAACAGAATAATTATTGCCACTACAACATATTGCATTAATAACTCAGTTGTTTCTTCATTATGTTTTCCTCGTAATATCCACGTTTAATCTTTCAGTCACTGCCAGTGATCGTAATTATTTTAAAGTCCTGTGTGTTAGTTCCATAATCCCTATTGTGATTTATCTGCCATTGGTAATTGATTGTTCTTGTAGCATGGGTAATGCTTTCCTACCCCTTCAAAATACAAATATAGAACTGTCTGGATGATAACTATTAGAATTATTTTACTGTTGAAACTCAGAAATTTTAAAACTGTTTTAAAACTGTTGAAGTTTGCTTTCATAGACAGTTTATTTACATGAAAATTGTCTTACCCTTTTTGAGGTTTAGGGCCAGGGTCCGTATGACTGAGGCTTAGTTACCTGTTTCCATATCCATATGAAATAATGTTTTTGTTTCCCTTTTGCTGCTGCCCTAGAAGTCTCTTAGTGCATAAAAGAGTTTCTTCACGAGGGTTGACTAGAACCCTGTAAATTGGTAGTTATTCAGCATGCAGTGTCCTGTAGATTTTTTTCCGTTATAGATAGTTGTTAGCATGGCCTCATGGAGTCTCATTTTAATAAATGCAGTTTGGGAATCATGCAAATCTGAGAATACACACTGACTTCTTAGCCACTTTCCCTGTCTGCATCTCCACAGAAGAACTCAAAAATGTAAATTGAAATATTTTATCCACTTGATCCTATTGCAAGAACACTTAGGACATTCTTCCTAATTCTTTTATGCTCCCTTAAAGATTTTTATTACTCTATCAACTTTTAAAAAACACATTTATTCAGACAATTATACCTCATTATGTAAGATTCTACAAAACTGGAAACATTTTATGGACAGATTTATATGGCTTTCTTATATCGTGCGGTGTTGTGGACAATCCTGGAAGAGGTGGGAACAGATTTCCTGTCTGCTTATTTTTCCTATCCTCCAAAAATACGTTTTAATATTCACTTTGGATATGAACAGTTTATAAAATTAAGTACACATCAAATCAGTATGATGATTACTTCTCTTAATGCAATTAAGCATGTTATAAAAGAGGAACAGCAATATCCAAGCAGAGAGCGAGGAGGCATTTAAACACTGTGATTCATTACAAACCGGAAGATAACCAAGCGATGGAGGGCGGGGAGAGCGAGAAGAGAGGAAAGAGAATCAAGATGGCGTGATGTCCACGCACCAACTCCCCACGATGAACGCAATCATTACGCATTGTAAACATGGGCTAATACAAATAAAAAGTTTTGAAAAACTTCCAATTTCTTCCACGATTATGGTTATGGGAGCATACTGTATCAAAACTATTAAATGTTCGGTGCAGTTCATGGCTCAGGGCTCCCAAATCCCTTAGTGAAAACCAGGTCTGTCCTGACGCCTGATGAGAGGAAAGGGCGAATGACGCCTACAGCCGTGACGTGCTATGGGGTGGCAGCTAAACCAGAACTAAAAAAACCCCTAAAAACAAGACCTTATATATTCGGTTTATAACTCTTCCACAAATGTCTCTTCTTGATCTTCTAAATGCACAGATATTAAACACTGCCTCAACCCATTAAAAATACTTGAGGCACACTTCTAAGCTTTGTGCTTTACTATCCATATGAAAACAACTATAATTAAATACAAGGACAGCAGAAACACGAGCGTCCCCTTATTGCTATGTTAGACTGAGTGCAGACGTCTACTTTTGGGCTTTCTGTCACTGCTATTGCAAATCCCGCCCTAATGTACATCTGTCTGCCCATCATCTACCACTGTGGGCCACGTCTCGCTTGTTCTGCAGGCACAGTAGGGTTTTTTCTGACTTGCTGACGACGTTGTAGCCTGAGTATTTTGCTGCTTTCCAGAGACAGTTTCCAGAGAAGCTGAAGTCAGCTTTAAACGGCCTGGGATTCAGCATGGAAGGAATATTACCAATAAAAACCAGAAAATGCCAGGTAGCTATCTAACCTCTGCTCTGCCTTTGAGCAACTCCTGCATGAGTTCTGCAAGAAACCCCTAAAGGTTAAAAGAGTAAACTCCAGTTGTTTACTTCAATAAACTGTTCTTTGCTGAATCTTGCTCTAGCTCTAGCCTGGCTTTGTCTCCTATACTACACTCTCTCATATTTGTTTTCTGGAATCACTTACCGAATAAAGATCATACAGGTCCTTTCTTCAGGAGCTACTCTCTGGAGAAAATTGCACCATGACAAGTCTAGCGTCCTATGAGATTAGTAAAAGGAGAACACAAATTGCTGTGTCTCAAGTGAAACTCTAAGGATGCTGGTAAGAAGAGAAAATGACATTATCTTGCTGAGTAACTGGAAGCCCCACCAGAAAAATATTGGATTGAGTTTTTTATAGTTAATCTGCCTCTATACTCCACACATGAACAATATCTTGGTTTAGACAACATTTTAAATGGAGAATTCAGATTATGTTTACTGACCTCCATAATGCGCTTTGTTTAGAATATCAGTGTAGTGCAATTATAGTAATAAATAGAAACAGGGTCCATTTTTTGCTCATGAAGATGAGAGTTTTAAAACTACATTGCTGTAGTTATAAAAGAAGAATATTAGTAAGTATGGTAGAGATATTTAGTCTCTGATTTATGTCTACTGTTCATACTTATATCTACTCTGTAGTTTAAATAGAAACTAGTCATGGATAACCATTGGAATGTATTTGATAGTCATAATAATAAGTTCCAATTACTCACTAAAATGAAAAGTGAATTATTGTTCCCTTGAACAGTAGCTAGCTAGAAGCATATGGAAGAATTTATGACTGTCTCTGCCTTTGGAAACTTACCACTGGGATTTAAAATATAATTTCTTAGCTGGGCGTGGTGGCGCACGCCTTTAATCCCAGCACTCAGGAGGCTGAGGTAGGCGGAACGTTGTGAGTTCGAGGCCGGCCTGGGCTACAAGGCCGGCCTGAGCTACATAGTGCAACCCTGCCTCAAAAAACCAGGGCTGGGATTTTGGCTCAGCAGCTTAAGCACCTGCCTGGCAGGTGTGAGGCTGTGAGTTCGATCCCCGGTGCTGAAAAAAAAAAAAAAAAAAAAAAAAAAAATATATATATATATATATATATATATATATATAATTTCTTGAATATTCCCAAAACTTCTAAGAAAAGGCAATAGTGACTATGGGTTTTTGTTAATTATCCCAAGTATCTTTGATCTCCCTACTGAGGAATTCTTATGTACACGATTCATCTGCTTTTTTTATTATCACTTTTAACTACCTTGACTTAATTATATTACCTGTTGGAGGCATGATTTCTTCATCCACAATTCCAAAATTCAGTATCTATTTTTACCATGGTTTTCAAGTTTTACACCTATGGACAATGACAAAATTCTGTATGTGTGCTTAATTGTGAATAAAAAAAACAGATTCAGAAACTGCACAGATTATAAATATGTGTTCAACTTTAATATTTTAAGTTTCAGAAAATCCACTAACACTGATGGTCACCAGTCCTTGTTATTCATCCCCAGTTCAATTCACCTGCTACTTCATGTGTCTTTGACATGAAGTGAAGATTTATCCAAAGTTTACAAAGTATATCTTGTTTTTAGTGTTTGGAAATAATTTATAAAAATTTATGAACCCTTTTTCAAAAGAAAAAAAGGTGCAAGTACATGGATATGATTTTTGTGAGGCTTAGATGACAATTTTTTAAAAATTTATACTTTAAAAAGTCATTTTCATGTATTTATGAACTATTTTCTAGGGTCTGTCTAAATAAAAAAAATAATACATCACTGATTATGATCTGAAACTCAACTACAGATACCTTTGTTACAGAAACTCTGTGTGTTCCTAAACTGTCATATATATCTTATTCTACCTGATTTTGAACTTTCCAAAAATTACTGTATGTACTATTAAATTCTATGCACCTTATTAGTTTAGTGGTAGTTTAATAAGACTCAAATCTCTGTTTTCTAAACTTTAATTTACTTTATAAATTTAAGAAAATTCTGAAATAATTTATCAACCTACTTATTAGTAGAATACAAACTAACTTTAAAAATAAAAGCAATGTTTATCTAATTTTAAGTGCCAAAATAGTTCCTTCTTTTATAGTTTATCATTTCAGGAACTGCCAAAAATTGCACCAATATTTATAATGGAAATGTGAAACTGGTCTGTATTAAAAACCACTTTGTCAAGTTTACACTTCCAAATGTTCATCTTTCTCTATCAAAGTAATATAAGTAGTTTTATACATGCTATTACTTAGGGGAAGATATGATTTAAAAATAGAACAAATATTTTTTATGATTTATGGACACCACAAACACTTCACCTTTTTACCTGCTGCACATTTATTTTCTAGAAAATTGAAATATTTTAAATGTATATTTTAAGTTCTAGAGTATGATATATTCTACATAGTGTATTATAGAATTCATCATAATAATATTTAACATTACAGCATACAGACTAAGGTTACAGTATTATATATTCTATATAATATACCATAAATTTCATCATTATGAAAATCCATTGAAAAATATATCATGTCTAAACAATACATAATATTTAATAGTAATACATATTATAATTATTCTGGTCAATTATTTGATTCACATTTTTATCTATGCAGATAATTTTGTTACAAGGTAGAACATTAAGAAAAAAAGACCAATCTACTGTGTAAATAAAATCATACAATTAGTGAAACACATATGGAAGATATGAGTGTTACAAATCACATCCATGCAGATGAAATAACAAATATATACCTAAAATGTAGTATACTACATATTGATTTCAGACAGAATTGTTCAAATTATGGGATTATTTCTGCTGGCTTTTTTCCAGTTATATTATCAAATGGACGCAAAGATCCTTCCCCAAATAGTACACTATCATAGGAACACGATTTAGGGATGTCAGCGCCAACAAAGAGAAACAACAATAATACTGCGCCGTGAATTGGGCACTGTTGCAGGAGTAAACAAAGGTGGGCTATGACTTTTCAGTGAACATTTTCTTTTTATTTAGAGAGGGAGGGAAGAGTGAGCATTCGGGAGAGAAAAATGTGCAGTAAGGAATGGAGACCAAGCCAGTGGCTGGGACGGGGGTGGAGAGCCTTAAACACCTGGGCGGAGCTCCAGAAGTGCATTTCTATGGTGTGCAAACTCATAACGCATTCACACTAAATGGGGCAAAATCAAATGTTACATTTCCACACGCAAACAAGGGTAGGTCTTTGGGTCTATACAGGAAGCATGTACGAAGAGAGAAGAACCCATCAGGGAAAAAACAAAACCAAAAAAAAAGCACTCAAAGTTCACCAGGGAGACCTTGGAGCACATTGTTACCACGGATGCCCTCAAATTGTCACAGTTTTTGAGCCAGCTGAAACTACAATCTTTTTCAACCTTAAAAAACTTTACAGAAGCCGGGCGTGGTGGCGCACGCCTTTAATACCAGCACTCGGGAGGCTGAGGTAGGTGGAGCGTTGTGAGTTCGAGGCCGGCTTGGGCTACAACGCGAGCACAAGGCCGGCCTGAACTACACAGTGTGACCCTGCCTCAAAAAACCAGGGCCGAGAGTTTGGCTCAGTGATTTAAGTGCCTGTCTGTCAGGCGCGAGGTTGTGAGTTCGATCCCCGGTGCTGCAAAAAAAAAAACAAAAACACAAAAACAAAACAAAAAAAAACTTTATAGAGGTATACAGAGACTCAAAAGGAAACATTGTGCACACATAGCAAGGAGCTCACAGGCACACATGGATGCTGGAAATCTTATGGTAATGTTTGCAAATCTCACTAAAAACATGTCATTTCTGTGCCAGCTATTTTTCCTGATTCTCCAATGGTACACAATTTAGCTTTCTCTGCACAGGATCTGTAGACTACTAACCAATTTTGTCTCATGGTCACACTGCTTTCAAGTATTCAGTTTATAATAAAACAAATTTTTCCACTTCCCATATTTATAGAAATGTGTCTAGTACCAAAAATATAAAATCTAAAGATATAAAAGTCTATAATAAATGCAATGAGCTTGTTTTACATTCTAGAGGAAAAAAAGAATAGGTTTAAACTCAACTTTACTTGTAGAAACCATAATGCAGACAATTTTTAAAAAGATATTGCAGAGTTTTATCCCATGTCTTTTGCAGGGCATATTTTACATCTTTGTTTCTCAAGCTATAGATCAATGTATTCAGCATGGGGATGACCAGGGTATAAAATACAGAAGCCACTTTGTCAGTGTCACTGGAGTGAGTGCACTTGGACCGCACGTACATAAATATCAAAGTCCCATAGAACACTGTGACCACGGTGAGGTGGGACCCGCAGGTGGAGAAGGCCTTGCGCCTTCCATCTGCTGAATTCATCCTCAGAATGGCCACAAAGATGAGCAGGTAGGACACGAGGACCAACAGAAGAGAGCAAATCACATGGAAAGCTGCTGAGATTAAATTTATCATTTCACTTTCATGTGTATCTGAGCAGACAAGAGATAACAAGGGGAGAGCATCACAGTAGAAATGACTAATGACATTGTATCCGCAGAAGGACAAAGTGAAAATCTTTACAGTAATTAGCAGAGAAACAAATGTGCAGTACAGATAGGGAATCGCCACTAGTGCCCAACATACTCTTGGTGACGTGATGACAGTGTACTGCAGAGGGTTACAGATGGCCACATAGCAGTCATAGGACATCGCAGACAGGGCACAAAGTTCACAAGCAATAAACAAAAGAAAGAAAACCAGCTGTGTACCACAACAATAATAGGAGATTATATTTTCATCTGCAACAAGATTTACCAATATTTTCGGTCCCACAGTTGTAGAATAGCCAAGATCTGTAAAAGCCAGATGCCTGAGAAAAAAGTACATGGGGGATTGCAGCCTGGAGTCCACCTGGGTGAGGACGATCAGGCCCAAGTTACCCACCAGGGAGGACAGGTAGAAGATGAGGAACAGCACAAAGAGTGGAGCCTGCAGCTCAGGACGATCTGTGACGCCCAGCAGGATGAACTCGGTCACCACTGTGAGGCTGAGCTCCTCCATCCGGGGTGATCAGCAGACCTGCTCTGCATAGAGACATCAGCGTGGTCAGTAGTTCTCGAGTAATATCATCTGGACAAATTTTGTTATGCAGAGTTAGTGCAAATACAATTTGTGGGAATTTTTCAATTTAAGATATTTGAAAATATGCCCAACTTTATTATACGTATATAACCATTTTCCTTAAAAAGTATTCATTTCCATAGATAATTAGTTTTCCAAACTGAGAAGTGTGCTACCATTGACATCTAATGGTTAGAAGAGATTAACCTGTTATGTATACCATTATCTACCTTAAACTAATATTCGTGTCAATAAGTTCCTTTGAAAATTTAAGAAACCTAATATGCATGGATAGTTATACAGATAACATTATAAAGATATAGGTGCTTAAAAGACAAAAAGTAAAATAAATGGATATCATACTACATATTAAATTCTGTGATTGTTATTTATGTTACAATCACCTAGTTATATTTACTAGCTATATTCCATAATATTACAGGTACAGGCATAATAAAATGAGATATTCTAAAGATAAATTTCTAAACTTCATAGAAATTGTAGTGTGGTATAACTTTGAATTACTTTTCTTTGAACTTCAAAGATTTTTTTTGGGGGGGGGAGCATTGGGGATGGAACTCACAGCCTCATGCCTGCCAGACAGGCGCTTAAGCCACTGAGCCAAACTCCCAGCACTAGTTTTTTGAGGCAGGGTCAAACTATGTAGCTCAAGCCAGCCTTGCGCTTGTGTTGTAGCCCAAGTGGGCCTCTAACTCACAGCGCTCCACCTACCTCAGCCTCCCGAGTGCTGGGATTAAAGGTGTGCGTCACCACGTCCAACTGTTCAAAGATATTTTAATAAAATATTAGTATACATTAAATTTATCATATTTATTTAAAATATTAATGTCCCCCTGGCAGCATTGTCACTGTAACTGTGATATACTTACTTGGATGTAACAAATAAGGTACATGCTACAGAACTAATTTTATAATGTTAAGAGGAAAGTTATTCAAATTGGTTTATATAATGAAAACTAAAAGTTGACTTAGGATAAAAGGGTAGCATATTTGAAAGCAAAAACTTTATATATTTGTAGTATGTTTCATGCTTCATATTGTATAAAACTTGCTAGGTAGCAAAGTATCTAGACACAAAATAAAATATATTAAACCTGAGAATTACAAGAATTCCTGATTCAATTTAAAGTATGTCTTGAAAAGACCATCTTGAAAATATTATATAATACAGAATGGGGGTACACATATATATGGCCAAGTAAAATATAATATGAAAATCTCAAATAAGCCAGAAACTAAAAAGTAAACATAAAAATAGACAGATATGAGGGTGAGACAATCATTACGTTTGTAAAATACTGTGAGTACTATTTTCAAAATTAAAAAAATGAATTACATACTTTGTAGTGAAAATTGTAAAGACGTGTTTCTCTAAGTAAGCTATAAGCAAGCAAGTAAAATGACAATTTTACAGCATGTGTACTATGCGTTAAGTGCAATTTACACTTTGCTTCCTTAAAAAATGCCTCCAATGAGCATCGCTACCTGATCAACTCCCCTTGGGCACCTGACAATGTTCTCATATAAATATAAAAAAGTTTATCAGGCAATAGCATTAGAAAAATACCTCAATACATACCACAAGAAGCAATGTAAATATTGATTTATGTTGCTGTTGGTTTAATTTAAAATCACAAAAAAATTTTAAAAATTAAATGCCTATGGTAAATACTGATTTTCTTATGTATAAAGAAAAGGTCATTTTTTTCCTCAGTAGCCTTAGGATTTACTGGAAAGAAGAAAATTGCTCTTCCATACTTTGTTACCATTCCTGGACATTTCAATTTTATTTTAAAACTCTGTACTCTGAGAAACATTTGCTTAAACTCACTCAAATAGTAAAGAGCACTTTACTATTTCCATAAAATTCAATATTTAAAATTCTCCTGAACGTTAATACTTTCCACACCTAACTTTTAATTACATAACTATTAAATTTTAAAATATTCTCCAGAAAGTCAAAACAAAGCAGAGCAAGAATAACTGAGGATTGGAAGATCACAGTAACTGGTCGAATCACTGAAGTTTCAAAACATGCCACTGAACAGAATCTCATTGCATTATTCATGCTTTATCTCTTCTTGACATTGACCTCCTTTCAATATGAAATTATATATACATACAGATGATTAAATATTTTCAAGAAAACATACACTGTATGTTTCTATGATACTTATGAGCATTCATCTTCTCAACTTAGGTGAAAATGCTCAAAATCAAAATCAAGAGAAAAGAGAGAAGGCCTGTTATGGTTTATACATTGTGTTAAGTTGAGAAGTTTAGAAGCTTAAGTAACTCAGCAGCACTATATCCTGGGGTGTAGAGCATGAGCAATTACCTGGTCATTGTGTCAATTTGAGAAGGTCAGAAGTTTAACTGAGAGACTCAGCAGGGAGCTGGGGTTCTTATTTTGTAAACATCCTCACCCTGTGCAAAGGCAGGCAAGGAGATTTGTGAATGCTACACCCACCCTGGAGAGGCGGGGGTGGGAGGGAGGGTATCCTGTGTATAATATAAGGGAGAAACAGAGACTTGCTCTTGTCCCTTTTACTCTGGCTGCTTTTGCTCGGCTGCTGCCTTGAAGTGTTGCCCCAGTGCCATGCCACCCTGCCTTGGAGCCAGCTGATTATGGACTGAAACGTCCAAAAACTGTAAGCTAAATAAACCTTTCCTTCCCTAATTTTGGGCGTCAGGTATTTTGTGTCAGCAAGGAGTGAAAAGTAACCAAGACAAGGCCTATTACTGCTCAGACATTATGTGGTCATACAAAGCAGGAAAAAAATCATAAAAGTTCTCTCAATAGATGGCAAAGCCAAAGTGAAAATATGACCATTTCTGTAGATTTTGAGATACCGGTTTACCATCCGGCACCATAGGAGACCGTCTGCTTCTGTTACCTGTATGAAACCTCACTCTGGATTCTCCTACACGTGTGCTTCCTAACATGGAGCTTGAGGTTTTGCGGGGAATTTATCCTTTTTAGAAAAGCTTTTGAACCTGTCCCTGAGGAGATTACCAAGCAGTTTGGTGGCTCTTCTTGAAGCCTTTGAGAATTTAATGAAATATCTGGAGATTATCTATTGTCAGTGAGTATAATTAACAAAGATTTGAGCCATGCATTTATTTAGTTATGTAGTTAGGTGTTTATTTCATGATTCAGAAATCGCACTAATGAGTGATTATCCAAAGTACTGGTATTAAAATCTTAAATAGATTTTCATACTGTCATCTTCATAACAACACAATATGATAAGATCAAGCTGTGGAAAACC
>RJWM01026428.1:0-28138 GCA_004363535.1 Dasyprocta punctata | reverse complement strand
CGAGAAGCTGCTGCAGGCTTGCTGGGATAAACCAACAGGGAGCTGGACTCCATCTCCACACACTGTCTACCAGTGGCAGCACAGACCAGCCTTGAAGTGGACATTTTTTTCTCTCTCTCTTTTTTCTTCATTGTTTGGTCTTGTTTTTATATGAGTGGTGAACATGTTCTCTGCTTTTTTGTGGTGGTTGTTCTGTTCTTTCTTCTCTCCTTCCTGCCTGCCTTCTTCACCAGTTTCTCAGTTTGCCTGTCTCTTGTTCTCCAGCCTTCCTTCTTATCTTTCCCTCCTCTTCTGTTTCTCTATTGCTCGCCAACCCTTTTAAATTTTCTCAAGGGTAAAATTACCATATTGAGGGATTATTTACTGCATACAATTTTCTTGTTTTAGATATTGCTATATAACCACAAATCTAGTTCATGCATTTAAAAGTGGTAAATTAATGGTTATGCTAGTCATTTTGTAGGTTGTGTTTAATGCTACTGTTATCACTGATTGTACCACTTTAGCTAAAGTGACATAAATGTTCTAGTCAGCTATTCTTCCTGGTATACAGACTGAGATGACCTAAGGGTCACAGAAAATACTGTGGGCCAGTACCAAAGAACCAGAAGCTTGGCCAAGTAGGCGGCAACGTCTCATTCCCAACAAACTGAAGAGGCACGATCTTGCAACAGACTCAAAACCCAAAAACCAGCTAACCCTGAAGACACCTCTGAGAAACAGTCATTTCCTAAGGGTTCTAAAATACTAGCAATAAAGCTATTCAATTTGTAAGCATCAACCCAGAAATTAAACTTAAAAAAAAAAAAAAAAAAAAAAAAAAAAAAAAAAAAAAAAAAAAAAAAAAAAAAAAAAAAAAAAAAAAAAAAAAAAAGAAGAAGAAGAAGAAACTGAGAAGACATTTAAACAAGATACAACCCCAGATATCCAGTTCGCCAAAGGCAAACCCAGGAGACAATGAGGTGGGAAAATCGGAAAGGCACACACAGGCATCTCTAAAGTAGTAACAAACAATCAAATGAACGAGGCTCTAAGAAAAATCAAATCAGAAATAATTTCTCATGTAACTATAGTGACTACAATGAAAAACATGCTTAGTAACTATAGAGCAGATACAGATTTTTAAAAAAAGTTTAGGAAAATTATGCAAATCATGAATGCCCAACATGGGAAAGAAATGGAATCCATAAAACAGATTCAAGCAGATATCCAGGACACTAAAAAGTTCACTGAAGCTATCCACAGCTGAATAAATCAATGTGAAGGCAGAATCTCAGACATAGAAGACAAGCTTGCAGTTAGAAATCATGAAAAGAAAGCTTTCTTAGAAACTGCAAGACACTCCTCCCTTGAGCCAGCCTCCACTGTGGGCTTGGAGGAGAAACAAGATGTGCCCTTCCCGAGTGTCAGCAGTCACTGTGGGCCAGGAGGGGAACAAGAAGCCAGTTCGCCCTTTCCCTGAGCCAGCTGGCACGTGGTCTGGGAGACAAGACGACCTGAGCCCTTCCCCCACTCCTCATAAAGAATCAGCTTCACTCAGTGGAACACAGGCTGAGTTGATAGCAACTGAAGTACAAAAACAATTTAATGTCTGTACTCTTTGTTTTGCAGGCCTAAAGTCAGTAGTCTGAGCATCTATTTGGAGGATAACAATATGCAACACAGCAACTATGGGGGATTTTCTTCTGTCCTGTTTTTGAAATTCAATATTCTTCTCACAGCTTTGTTTTGCTCCATTTTATTGTTTTGTTTTATTCAGTGTTTCGTTTTGATTGGTTTTTACATTCTGTTTTGTTTGATTTTATGATGTCTGATGGTATGGGCAGCAATTTTGAAGATAACAAGAGGTATTATGGTAGCAACGGTTGATCTCCTATTATCCAGTTTTGAAGTCCTGTATCACTTTCACTGTTTTGTTTTAATTGGCTTTATCTGTCTCACTTCGTTTTCATTCTTTTTAAAATAAAAAAAAAACTTTTTAAAAAGCCGGGCATGCTGGTGTACACCTTTAATCCCAGCACTCAGGAGGCTGAGGCAGGAGGATCCTTGTGAGTTTGAGACCAGCCTGGGCTACAAAGTGAGTTCAAGGTCAGCCTGAACTGCATAGTGAGACCCTGTCTCAAAAAATAGGGCTGGGGATTTAGCTCAGTGGTGGAAGTGCCTGCCTGGCAGGCGTGAGGTTGTGAGTTCAACCCCTGGTACCAAAAATAAAAATAAAATTAGGGCCGGGCATTTAGCTCAGGGGCATAAGTGCTGGCCTGGCAAGCGTGAGGTCATGAGTTCAATTCCCAGTACCAGAAGAAAAAAGAAAGAAAGAAAGAAAGAAATCTAAAAACTTAAAAAAAAAAAAAAAAAAAAAAAAAAAAAAAAAAAAAAAAAAAAAAAAAAAAAAAAAAAAAAAAAAAAAAAAAAAAAAAAAAAAAAAAAAAAAAAAAAAAAAAAAAAAAAAAAAAAAAAAAAAAAAAAAAAAAAAAAAAAAAAAAAAAAAAAAAAAAAAAAAAAAAAAAAAAAAGCAACCATGAAGAATCAATCTAGCAGCTGCTAGATGATGAAAAGGAGAATAATATAAAATTGATTCAAGTCAGCAAAAAAGCAAGAGATAGCACAAATGATATAAAAATGTGTTCACAGACATCATGGCAGAGAATTCCCTGGCAGAGAAAAAGAATCTGACAGATAAGTGAGACATATAGAACCCCAATTAGCCACAATCAAAAAAATCTACAACTAGGCATCACAGTCAAGATTCCAGAAATTCAACACAAGAACAGAATATTAAAAGTTGTTAGAGCTGGGGGTTTAGCTCAGCGGCACAAGCGCCTGCCTGGCAAGTACAAGGTCATGAGTTCGATCCCCAGTACAAAGAAAAAAAAAAGCTATTAGGAAAAAGAAACAAAAGCACCTCTAAAGGAAAGCCTATGAGAATCATAGGCGACTTCTCAACACAGATCCTCAAATCAAGGACAGCTTGAGTAAGGTATTTTAAGTCCTAAAAGAGAACAAACTCCAAACCAGATGGATGCACTCCACAAAACTATCTTTCAAAATTGATGGAGAAATAAGATACCTCCACGACAAAGAACATCTAAGGAAAATCATGAAAACCAAACCAGCACTTCAAAATGTTCTGAAGGACATTCTAGAAAGACATAACAAGGACTACAAGCTCATTAACCCCAACAGAATGACAAGACAAACAATTAAACAGAGGGAGAAAAAAAGGGAGCCAACAACAGAAAAACAACATGATAAGAGTAAGTCAATACACACCAGTTTAACCATCAATTTTTTTTTGTTTTTAACCATCAATGCTGATGGTCTCAATTCATCAATCAAAAGAAAGACTGGCAGAACAGATCAAGAAGCAAGATGCAACAATATGCTGCACACAATAAACATTTAATTAAAAAAAAATTCACAGACTGAAAGTCAAAGCATGGAAAACAATACTCCATGTGACAGGAACCCAGAAAAAAGCAAGGATAGTTATTCTACTTGCAGACAAAGTGGATTTCAAGCCAAGACTGATTAAGAAACAAAACGAAGGCCACGAACATTCCTACAAAGGGAAGAATCCAAGAGGAAGTAATAACAATCATAAATGAACAGGGAAAATACCAATTTTTTTTTTTTTTTTTTTTTTTTTTTTTTTTTTTTTTTTTTTGCAGCACCAGGGATCGAACTCACAACCTCGCGCCTGCCAGACAGGCGCTTAAGCCACTGAGCCAAACTCCCGGCCCTAGCTTTTGAGGCAGGGTCGCACTATGTAGCTCAGGTCGGCCTTGTGCTCACGTTGTAGCCCAAGTCGGCCTCGAACTCACAAAGCTCCGCCTACCTCAGCCTCCCGAGTGCTGGGATTAAAGGCATGCGCCACCACGCCCGGCTAAAAATACCAGTATTTATGGACAAGAAAAATCAAATAAGCACTAATACAGTTGTATTGGGGGATTTCAGTATCTCCCACTGTCACAAAAAGACAGATAAACTAGACTGAAAAAAAACCACCAACAATGAAATATTAGAACTGGACAAAGTTTTGAACAAATGGACTTAGTGGGTGTCTACAGAATATTCTACCCCACAACATCAGAATACAAGTTCTTCTCAACTGCACATGGAACATTATCCAAAGCAGACCACATACTAGCTCATGGAACATGCTTACGTAAATACAAAGGAACTGAAATTATCCCCTGCATATTACCAGACCACGGTGAAACAAAACTGGCAATCAACGAAAAAAGAAACCACAAGAACTTACTAACACATGGAAATTAAATAACACCCTCCTCCTAAACAACCAAAGGGTCACAGATGAAATTAAAGAATTAGAAAATTTCTACGATTAAACAATAATGCCAATGCAGCATTGCAGAACTTACGGGACACAATGAAAGCAGTCAAGAGGAAAATTTTTGGCAGTGAATACCAGTATCAGGAAAACAGCCAGCTCAAACAACTTAATGGTGCACCTCAAACTTCTGGAAAAAAGAGCAGGCTAAGCCAAAAGCTCATACCAGGGAGAAAATTACAAATATCAGAGCAGAAATTAACACATTGGAGACTAAAAAAACAATACAAGGAATCAAAGAGTTGGTTCTTTGAAAGATTAAATAAAATTGACAAACCTTTAGACAACCTTATCAAAAAAAAGTAAAGACAAGACTCAAACCCATAGAATTAGAAATGAAAAGGGTGAATTCACAATGGACCCTGCAGAAATGCAGATCATCTATACCTGTATTGTGTCTTTGAGAAACTGTATTCTAATAAGATGGAAAATGCATAAGAAATGAACAGATTCCTAGATACACAGGAATTCCCAAAGCTGAATCAAGAAGACATAAAAATCCTAAATAAATCAGTATCAATCAATGAAATCAAACATGTAATTAAAAAACTACCAACAAAGAAAAAGCTCTAGCCCTGACGGATTCAATGCTGAATTCTACAAGAAATTGAGAGAAAACCTAACACCACCAGTTCTCAAACTCTTTAATGAAATTGAAAGGGAAGCAATTCTCCCTAACTCATTCCCGGAAACAAGCATTACCCTGATAACAAAACTGGAGAAGGATCCAACAACTAAAGAAAATTACAGGATAATCTCCCTCATAGATGAAAATATCCTCAGTAAGATACTGGCAAATAGAAAGCAGCAAGTCATCAAGAAGATTATACACCATGAACAAGTGGGATTCATCTCAGGGATGCAGGAATAGTTCAATGTACATAAATCCATACATGTAATTAATACACCCTATTAACTGAGCCAAGGACAAAAATCGTAAGATTATCCCAATAGATGCAGAAAAAGCTTTTGACAAAGAACAGTACCTATTCGTGATAAAAACCATATAGAAAATTAAAATACACATGGTCTTTATCTTAATCTGATAAGTCATCTATGAGAAATCAACAGCCAACATCAAACTAAAAGGACAAAAGCTGAAAACTATCTCTCTAAAATCAGGAAAAAGACAAGGCTGCCCACTGTCCCCACTTTTTTTTTGTTTTGTTTTGTTTTTTTTTGCAGCACCGGGGATTGAACTCACAGCCTCACACCTGCCAGACAGGCGCTTAAGCCACTGAGTCAAACTCCCAGCCCTAGTTTTTTTGAGGCAGGGTCGCACTACGTAGCTCAGGCTGACCTTGAGCTCGTGTTGTAGCTCAAGCCTGCCTTCAACTCACAACACTCCTCCTACCTCAGCCTCCTGAGTGCTGGAATTAAAGGCGTGCGCCACCACGCCCAGCTTGTCTCCACTCTTATTCAACATAGTCCTGGAAACTTTAGCCAGAGCAATTAACAAAAAAGTATAAGGAATAACGAAAGGAAAGGAAGAAATCATTATCTGCAGGTGACATGATATTCCATATAGCTTTCCTGCACACGAATAACAAATTCACTGAGGGAGAAATTAGGGAAACCACATCTTTCACAATAGCATCCAAAAAAAATGAAATAACTAGGAATCAATCTAACAAAGGATGTAAAAGGCTTTTACATTGAAAACTATAGTACTCTGAAAAAGACTGAAGAGAAGATTGGAAAATGGAAAGATACCCCAGGTTCTTGGGTCAGAAAAACCAATATAATGAAAATGGCCATATTTCCAAAACTGTTATACAGATTTCATGCAGTTTTGATGAAAATTTCAATTCTGTTTTTTCTCAGAATTAGAGAAAAAACTCCTAAAGTTCATTTGGAACCAGAAGAGACTAGAATAGCAAAGGAAATTCTGGGCAACAATGGCAAGGTAGGGGGTTTTACAATCCCAGACTTAAAATTATACAACAAAGCTGAGATAAAAACAGCATGGTACTGGCCAAAACACAGATCCAAGGATCAATGGAGATCAGAAGATGCAGGAACAACTCCAGACCTACTTAGCCAACTTATCTTCGACAAAGGTGCCAAACACAGTCACTGAAGAAAGACAGCATCTTTAATAAATTGTGCTGGTCCCAGCAATTCCCCTTCTGGGTATTTTCCCAGAAGAATTGAAAACATCATACCACAGCAATATTTGTGCACCATATTTATAGCAGCACAATTTGTAATAGCTAAATCTTGGAAACAACCCAAAACCCCATCAACTGCTGAGTGGGTAAAAAAGATGTATTTTTACGGCTGTAAAGAAAGATAAACTTGAGGCTTTTACAGGGAAATGGATGTAACTTGAGACCATACTGATAAATGAAATAAATCACTCACCTGTGTAAACATCGTATGTCTCCTTAGTGTACAAAACTGAAGGAATAAATAAGATCCAAAATGTACAACAGATTTTGTGAAAAGGGTAAAAACTGTTCAAAAGGAAAGAACAACTGAGATGGGGGAAGGAGAAAAGAAAGAAGGGAAAAAGATTACACACACACACACACACACACACACACACACACGATACACAACCATACTACTACTCTCCATTAGTTCATCAAAAGAACCACTAGCGCTTTCATTGTTCAATCATTTTTTTATGCTTATATCTTGTAATCGGAGCAGACACTTTGAAGACAAAAATATACAATATAGTAACCATTGTTCATCTCCTGTTAGGTTGATTTGAAATTGTGTACTATTGTTTTCAGTCTTTTCTTGTTTTGTTTTAAAATTTTTAAAAAATTTGTGCTGGAAAAACAGACTTTCCACATGCTGAAGATTAAAATTAGATCCGTATCTTTCACCACACACTAAATGAAAATTAAAATGGGTCAGACATGTAAATATTAAATCTTGGCACACGCCTTTAATCCCAGCACGCAAGAGGCTGAGGTAAGAGGAGTGTTGTGAGTTCAAGGCCGGCTTGGGCTACAATGCTAGCGCAAGGCCAGCCTGAGCTACATAGTGCGACTCTGCCTCAAAAAACTAGGGCTGGAATGTTTGGCTCAGTGGCTTATGCACCTGCCTGGCAGGCGCGAAGTTGTGAGTTTGATCCCTGGTGCCACAATAAATAAATAAATAAATAAATAATAAATCTGCTGAAAGATAGAATACATGAAACTCTTGAAGACATTGGTGGAGGCAAAGACTTTATGAACAAAACCCGATCGCACAGGAAATACCACAAAAAATCAACAACTGGAATCACATATTAAAAGCTTTTGCATAGCAAAAGAAACCACCAACAGAGTAAAGAGACAACCCATAGTGTGGAAAATTTTTGACAGGTGTTCCTCAGACAAAGGATTACTATCAAAAGTATACAAATAACTCAAAAACGTAAGAATCACCAAATTTAAAGACCCAATCCAAAAATGGACATCTGAGATGAATACTTACTTCTCAGATGAAGAAGTAAAAATAGCAAATAAATATGAGAAAATGTTCAACATCACTGGTCATGCAAGAGATGCAAATTTAAACAACAGAGATTCCATCTCACCTCAGAAAGAATGCCTATTATCAAGAAATCAACCAGTAAGTCCTGGTGGGGTAGTGGGAGAAAAGGAACCCTCCACTGCTGGTAGGAGTGCAGACTGGTGCAACCACTGTGGAAATCAGTATGGAGATTTCTCTGAAAACTTGGACTAGAGGTCCCATTTGACCCAGCTATTCCCCTTCTTGGTATCTTCCCAAAAGAATTTAAAGCATCATACTAATGATATATACACACCTATGTTTATAGCAGTACAGTGTGCAATAGTTAAACCTTGGAAACAGCCCAAACGCCCAGCAACTGGTGAATGGATAAAGATGTGGTTTTTTGTGCAAAAGAGTACTGCTCTGCCTTAATGAGGGATGAGCTCAACACATTTTTAGGTAAACAGATGCACCTTGAGAGCACACTCAAGTGAAATACATTGGACACACGTATAAATATCGCACTGTTTCTCAGGTATGAGAAATCGAAAGTGTAAATGAGGACCAAAATGTATAATAGGTACTGTGAAACAGCAAGAAAATATTGAAATAGGTAGAGGATTAAGGGAGGGGGTGGCAGAAAGGAAATAAGGGGAAAGTTTAAAAAAAAAAAAGAGAGAGAGAGAGAAAAGGAAAAAATGCAAAGGTTTTATAAACCAGGAGTGAAGGAGGGGGTTGAAGGGATAGGTAAATGGAGTTAAAAAAAATTTTTTTAAAATATATATATATATAGGCCCAAATTCTCAATAATGAATGTGATCATTATGTGTACCTAAAATGTACCAACAAATTAAGTCCAATAAATAAATAAATAAATAAATAAATGGCCAGTAAATCTAAGAGGATCAACTAATAATGATTCCATTACATAAAAGATACTTAAAAACCAATGAAATCAGATCATGTGTGTACACATATATACAAAATAAGGGAAGAACTCATCAAAATAGAAACAAAAAGATAAAATACTTGAGTAAACAAGAAAGCTGACTTCACAAATGGAAAGGCACATGCTGTTCACTAACTGGATAGGTTGGCATCATAAAAATGCCACTGATGCTGCTGATATTAACATGTTTAATGAGATTTCAGCAATATAAGGAGTATGTGTGATATGGTAACACAAGACAACACTACCTCTAAATTTTACATAGAAAATGAAAATAATGACTTCTAGTAAAATTTTGAAAATGAAGTATAATTTTGAATTGCATTATTCTATCACATATCACAAGACACAACGATGTATCAATTATTAACAGAGGCCAGACACAGTGGTGTATGTGTGTAATCCCAGATATATGAAGGCTAAAGCAAGTGAATTACAACTTTGAGGCCATTCTGAGGAACCTAGCAAGTCCTTGTATCAACAAAATTTGTATAAAGAGCTGGGGATATGCTCAGTCCTTCCTGGGTTCAATCCCCAGTACTGGGTGTCACATAGAGAAGTGTCTGCAGGTATAGTTCATGGTGGAGTGCTTGCCTGCCATGTGTGAGGCACCAGTACCACAAAAACAAAAACAAAAGCACTACACACTCAATAGTGTGGAAAGAGCACGTGAATACTCAGTAGTGACAAAGCACCAGAAAAGCAGAAGTCATATAGAAACGTAACATATGATTTAATATACAGTCAAAGTAGAATCTAAAGTAATTTCTAATTTAGGTTAAGTAATTTCTAATTTAGGATTTTCAAAAAAGTACAGTCATTTGGAAACAGCTAAACTCTGACCCATAACTTAAGTATATACCAGAATAAATCACATACGGATTAAATATTTAAATATTAAAATGATGACTTAGAAATATTAGAAGAAAATGTGAAAAGTATTCTTTTAAAACCTAAAAGAGCCAGGTGTGGTGGTGCACACCTGTAATTGCAGCACTCAAGAGACTGAGGTAGGAGGATCTCTGCAAGATCAAGACAAGCTGGGCTACAAAGTGAGCTCAAGGGCAGCCTGAACTGCACAGCGAGACCCTGTCTCAAAAAGCAAATAAATAAATAAATAAATAAATATTTTAAATAAACCTAGACGAGGGGAACGCATACAAAACAATATCCAGAAGCAACAAAATCATTAAGTTTGACTATTAAAATTTAAAAATTCACATGCCTGAAAATAGAAAAACACAACGGGCAAAACTGTTTCTGAACAACCAGTTACATGTAATAACAAGGATCAATCCCACTATGTATTAATACTATTTACATGAAATTTATAAACAATTCAAACTATGATGTCAGAATTCCAACTATGATGTCAGAAGTCCAAGCATTATCTTTGATAAGACAAAAGAGGATAATAGAGAAAGAGGATAAACGAGCTGATGAAAAACAGTTAACGTTTCAGTTTCTTGAGTTGGGTTTTTAAAGTTAAATAGAAAAAGCACAGATTTGATCTTTATACGCTACAAGATTAATATTTTCCCAACTTTACAGATGATAATTAGAGGTAAGGCATTGGAAGGTTAGGTAATTTTCAAAGTACACAGATTAATAACTAGTGAAGCCTTAATTTTAATCTACATCAATTAAACCCAAAGTTAGTACTCCTAATAAAACTTCTAGGTATCAGATCAGATATGCAATGACAAACGGTACCATAAGCCTTGGAAATTATAATTTAGTCCATTCCACCTTAAATAACCTTTCTACAAGCGTTTGAAGTATGTCACCCTCAACATAAATGCTGTAAGTGCAAAAACTATGTCTATTTTTCATTTCACTGTATTATTCCAGCAATTAATTAACTCTGGGAGGTTGAGGGAACAGGACTGCAAGCCAGGATGGGCAACTTCGTGACTCCGCAAGACTGACTCTCAAAACAAATAAAAAAGAGATGAGGAATCTCTAGGTTCATTTCCCATTATTAAAAAAAAAGCCTTAAAAGTGAAATTATTAAAATTGAAATGTAAACAAGATACGATTCCCAAGAAAAACTTTAAATTTGAGAAATGATACAGTATTTGTAGCCCCTCTTTAAAAAAGGAAGGAAATTCAGAGGTGAAATCTCACTAATAAAACTTTACTGTTATATGTAAAATACAAAGTTTACTTCTAATAATCTGTATCTAAATATGTATTCATCTATTCATCTGAAGTAATCTTTGTGACATGAAGGCAACAATGGAATTAAATGAGATTTCAAGAGAAATCTGGTTAATACATGTTATTAGTATAATACTATTACAACACTTTCAAACACATTCAAAAGAATGTACAATTTTTATTAGTACATGAATTACCTGTTTGTATTCACTGACACAACTTTGACAGCAAAACCTTTTTTGCTGACCATCAATCACCAGAACGTTATTTCCAGCACCTTTGCTAGGCAAATACTCTCCACACTGTTCACAGCAATTCATTATTAGACCATTGGCCATTCTATATCTATTAAAGCAGTGGTCACTGCACAGCTTATGAGTCATGTTTTTAAAGCTAACTTCATGGCGAATCTAAAAGAAAAATAGACAGAATTTTAAAAAACAGATCTGTCTTCATGTAGTTAAGTAAGAAACATGGCTTATTTGGAGAAAAGGAAAAACAAACATATTTCATAATTCTTTCAGAGAAGAATTATGTTTTCATACAAGGTAGAACACCTAACCACAAATGATACTATAAGCTTCTCTACACAAAAATGATAGGAAACAACCAGGTTTACTGTTGGCATTAAACTTTATAAACAAACATATTAAAAATCTTCACATAACTCCAAAAGGAATTACAAATTATACTGTACTAGAAAAGGAGGGAGAACCAATATTATAACTCAAATGACATAACATATGCACAAGTTTCTTTTATACTTAATGTTACATAATTAATGGTGCAAACTTAAAATTTTCCCTCTACTTCTACTTCCCAGCAAGAGTACTTACTGTCTTTTTTATGTACTCTAGTTGCCATTTGTTTAAATAAACATACTACCAGATTTTTAAAAATCATTGACAATGCAATGACACTGTCTGTGACCACTCTCAACCTCAGGAAAAAAAACAGGCAATTGACAATTTTTCCTAAACCAGTTGCCTATGGCAAAATGAGATTTCATAGTGGGCTATTTATTTATAAGACAGTTTTCATTTGATGTATCTGCACTTTTAAGCAAACATACATTGACAGAAAGTGTGTAATAGCTATTAAAAGTTTAAAACAGTTCTAGTCAGAGCTAAAAGATAATAGTATAAAAATACAAACCTCTGTTAGTTTACCACAAATTGTACATCTTGATTTATTTAGAGCTCCTTTACTAGGATTTTGTTTGTCTTCATAGAGAGACAAACAAGATGTACTACAGAATTCCTGAAAGGACTCACTTGAATCCACTTGAGCAACAATGGTTCCTTTCATTGTAGTTATATCTCTGTAAAATAAGAGATATGACTGACAGTAAAATTCCATTTTAAAAGAAATTCCATTTCAAAAGAAATCAAAATAAGAGCATTAGCTGACACTTTTCATCTTATAGATGGAGTCAAAGAAATCAAACATCGTTTATGGATCTGGATAATCAATTTTACTATTTGAAACTTGGCAATAGAGATTGAGAAGTAAAAGTACTTTAAACTGTTAAATCCTTGCAACTACCCAATTTATCTTCAAATTCAGTACCAAAGTTTTCAGACATTGGAAACACCAAAGTGGTGATTAATTACAAGGAGTTAATTAGATATTTAAATTTATAGTACCTATTCAATTCCCCTCCTGGGCCAGTGAAAAACATGAACATCTAGCACACATCTAAGACACAGAAATATACCATATATGGAAGAGGGTGTAACTGAAATCTTTTCTGCTTCAATGCCCATCTCCAACATTCTAGTCACCTCTTCAACCCCAATTAGAAATGTTACAAAACAACGTTAACAATGACCTTTAAAATCTTTCCTTTAAAGGAAAGAAAATTCTAAATTGGAAAACGCTCTATTTAAGTATTTAAAGTCTACTACTGTAAAGCAACCTAAAAACTGTAAAATAATTGTTTCTGTATTTTAATTTATTAAAGATCCTCAGAGTAGCAAGCCCTTTCCAGAGTTCTAAGATCTAAAAATAGCTTTACATATCTGGGCTGCTCCAAGAGATGGTACAGAAAGTCTGCCTGGTTTAACCTTGCTTATAATATACCATACTGTATTTACTTTTAAACAGTGAAACCAAATATTTAAAAAGATATAACAGGGCCGGGGATAACCAAACCAAACCAAACCAAATCAAACCAAAAGGACCTAACAGAAGATCCTATCCTAGCAAAAACCTGGTACCTGAGTCATGAAACTCTTAAGTATTTCTAATGACTTAATGTTCAAAACAAACATAAAAACCCAAAGACTTGCCAGTTTAAAATAATCTCAACCTGATGGCACATCCCTGTAATTCCAGGCAAAGGAATTTCAGGCTTGGGAGGCTGAGACATGATGATCACTATGAGTTTGAGGCTGGCCTGAGCTACAATAGTACATTCAAGGCCAACCTGAACTATAGTACAACCCTGTTGCAAAACAAATAAATAAATTATGATGACCTCTAATCTAAAGACAGTGTGAGATTTGATCTATTTTAATATAGAATTAGTCTCATGTAAACTGTTTATCATTTTTATCTGGCAAAAAGACTTAAATTCTTATAACAAAACAGCATTTCCCATGCCTGTTCAAGGCTTTGGGTTGAAGCCCTGGCACCATAAAAATAAAATAAACTAATAGATTAAATAATTTAAAATACTTCATGTATTTTTACAAATTCAGGAAGTCAGAGATTACAGACAAAATTTTATCACAAGGGCCTATCTAAATCAAACCTAAAGCCTACAAAGCAAGAACCACCATCTATAAGTCACCCGGACTTGATATGAGTAACTGCAAAAGCCATTACAAATTTGAATTTGGATTTAAGATTTTTTAAAAATATGAATATTCATCTATAAGATGTACTGAAATTTTATACTACCAACGAAATAATTCACATAAAAGACTTACTGAAATTTTTACCACCAATATTCAACCATATTGAATTACACTGAAAAGTTAAACCTTACTTTTTACACATAACACAGAGTTTCTTTGGAGCAGGCTTATGAGAGAAGGAAGAAAGGCAAGTAGTTGAACAAAAGAGGTGAGCTGATCCTTTCCGCTGGTAAGCTGTTTGCCCCTTCTGTAAAGGTTTTTTGCAGTTTGCACAAGTGACTTTAACAGGTTTAGTAGGTTGCTGTTGGGCAGATGGCTGGAAAATCTGTTTAGGAAGCGAGGCCACTGGTGATAGAGAATCCACCCCTGGCTGTTTCTGGTTACGGGGAAATGATGCTGACTGGGAGATCCAAGAATCTGAAAAACAAAATCCACAAGGGAATGCAGTGAAATAGAGGTTTATACACACTGACATCTACATCAGAGAAATCATTGACCTTTCAGTTTTTAATAAGTTTAAAATGTTAATAAAGCAGCAACACAGCACAGTCATACACAGAGTTTCAGGGTAAGAATGTTTAGCTCTTAGTAACAATGTACTGTATTCATAAAATTTTCTCTTAAGAGTACATTTTAGGTATTCTCAAAACAAAACAAATGTGAAGTAATGCATTTTACTATTCTACAATGTAAATACATTTTAAACATGTTATACATGATAAAATATATCATTTTTACTTGTCAAGAAAATACAAGCTGGGTATAGTGGTGCACACCTGTAATCCTAATACTCTGAAGATTGAGGAAGGAAATGGAAGTCAGCCTAAGCTATGGAGGGAGACCCTGTTTCAAAAGAAAAAAAAAAGGGGAAGAAAAATGAAGGAAGGAAGAAAAGAAGGCAGGCAGGCAGACTGGCTCACATTCTAGCTCCCCTTATGTGAAAGACTGCAATGCTGCTTCAACTGTGTGTCTCCCTCTTAATAGGAAACATCATCAACCTCAGACGAATGGCACACATTAAATGAGGTAATACATGTCATAAATCATAGTGAATAGCGTACCAGAAGCACTAAAAATAAATCACTCAGTGAGTACTCATGCATTTAGAGAATATTACTTTAAGCATGAAACATCAAATAAAAGTGTAATAACATCGTGACAAAACAGAATCTCTGACAAATGTAATACAGGTATAATATTTATATATATCATTATTTCTAAATGTTGTTAGAAGCGCAGCTTTTCCGAATGTTTGGTTCAATAACCCCTAAATGTAAGAGATAATCTCATCAAAGTCAAAGCATAAGGTTACACAGATGATGGTGTCATACTACCCTATAAAGACCAATCTAACATCAAATTACTCTACCACTGCAAAGACATCACATCCCAGGGGTATATCTACTAGCACTGCAGTGCAAAGTTACTTATCTTTTCTCTTTCATGCTAAACTTCTTTAGTACTCATTAGGTAGGAAGTCTAACAGTAACAGGTCTTCCTGTAGGAAGGTCCTGTTTCACAGACTTACTGTGACAGAATCAATTCCATGACTTATCTTCATTTCGAAATTTATCAGGTCACTCTTTCTAGTTTCAACTACTTTGATCTCTCAAAATTTTTGGCCTCTATACTCTCTCTTGAACTTTGAACTTCCATACATAAAAGCTGCCCATCCACAGGAAATAGAGTACAAATGTAACCAGTCTGGGAAAACTTCTTTACTGCAAAAACCTCAGTAAGGGTAATTTTGTGACTTTGCCCTATTTCATCAACCTAATACATAGTTTCAAAGAACTGCATGCATTGCTGTTCATATTTTACCCGACTCGATAATATACCTCCAAAAACAAACCTTTATATACAACAGTGCATTCTGGAATCCTGTTTACTTGCCATTATTACAGTAAAAGACCAGTATTTACTAAACAGGTAAAAATAATAAGATAGAAAATCACTCTAAGAACCAGAAACTGATCTCAAAGAAAACAAAGGCCTTCAGTCAAAAATTATGCTTAAGCAAATGCTAGAAAAATTAGCATTCCTCATCACAAACACTGGTCCCTCAAGATTTTCCATTTTGTAGGTTTGCCTTCAGAAAACATACTTAAAGGAGTCTATTAAACTTAAGGGTATCTACTGCCTTAATCTGGAAAAAAAGGGTATGTTTCTTTTGTCAGTGCAGCTTCATCTACATAAAAGGCATAATGGTGTTCTTTATCTATTTTCAGCACTTTTATATTTTCACCACCTCCAACACTGAGAAGTATTTTAGAAATAGAAAGGATCTAATCATTTTGTCTAAATCCTCAATTTCATATAAGTACATGTAGAGATAGCAGTTATTTGTCCAACCCACAAATAGTCCAAGAACCAGTAAAAATAGCCAAGATTTTATTACTCTTAATCTATTATCCTCTATTACAAATAAAAACAGCCCATAAATACAGGAGCTAATTCATAAACACAAAAACAAAAGTAAAATCTGTTTGCTTATATTTTTCTTATGAGTATGTTATATTACCTTAGGTTAAAGAGTATAACTGAATAGGAACATAATTATTTGTTCCCTTTGATCCAGAAAGTCCTAAAGAAATCAGTATACTAAGACATATAAATGAAAATACTTTTAAGAGTATTTAAATAGTAAAAGCTAAAACTGAGCCAAGTAGAGAACTAAATTTCATACACATACAGTTGATATAGACAAAAATTTAAGATCTATTGTTACATATTTAAAGGAAAAGCAGGAGGAGAGAAATAGCTAAACTGTACACTATGCTCTCAAATTAGAATTATTTATACTATTAATTAATTCTCAATGATGAAACTGAATGTTATTTTCTTCTCCATACTTGTGTTTTTAAAATGTAACTAGCGGCCAGGGATTTAGTGCAGTGACATAAGCGCCTATCTGGCAAGCATGTGGTTTTGAGTTCAATCCCTGGTACAAAAATAAATAAATAAAATGTAACTAGCAGAAAAACTATAAAATAGCTATATCAGACCTAATTTGAGCACTATAATTTTAAAAACTTTCATGTGAACTGGAAAACCATTCTAACATATAGCTGGTGGTTGCATAGCTTTTGGGAAAGCCAATATTGAAATTTCTATAAATTAAAAATGCTCATATAAACTCATGGCCACACTGACACACACACAGGTTTAAGGAGGAAAAAGAAATGTCAAACTTCAGTGATAATTTCTTCTAAAACTGTACACCAGATATATATATCTAAACCAAAAATCATTGGGATATAAGAAGTAATCTTTTTTTTTTTTCGGTACCAGGGATCGAACTCACAACCGTGCACCTGCCAGGCAGGCACTTATGCCACTGAGCCAAATTCCCAGCCCTATTTTTTGAGACAGGGTCTCACTATGTAGTTCAGGTTGGCCTTGAACTCACTTTTGTAGCCCAGGCTGGTCTCGAACTTGCAACGATCCTCCTGCCTCTGCCTCCCGAGTGCTAGGATTACAGGCATGCGCCACCACGCCCAGCCTTTTTGTCTCAATATTCTCACCTCTCTGAGATTCCTCATATTCTAAGGAAATAAACAAAAACATGAACAAAGGTGTTCATCTTTTACCTATAGTAACAAAATATGGGAAATTATAAAAGTCAAATATAGAAACAGCCATCGGGCAACCATTAAAACTTATATGACAGCCGGGCATGGTGGCGCACGCCTTTAATCCCAGCACTCCGGAGGTTGAGGTAGGTGGAGCATTGTGAGTTCGAGGCCGGCTTGGGCTACAACGCAAGTGCAAGGCCGGCCTGAGCTACATAGTGCGACCCTGCCTCAAAAAACTAGGGCTGGGAGTTTGGCTCAGTGGCTTAAGCGCCTGTCTGGCAGGTGTGAGGCTGAGAGTTTGATCCCCGGTGCCTCAAAAAAAAAAAAAAAAAAAAAAAAAAAAAAAATCTTGTATGACAATGATATGAAAAAACGTAGTGTAACATGATTAAGTGAACCAAAAATCCAGGAAACAAAATACTATATAGAGCTGCCTTTCGACTAGGTTAAAATCTTTTATAAAGAATGCCCACTTTGGGGCTGGGGATTTTAGTTTAGTGATACAAGCACTTGCCTGCTAAGTGCAAGGTTGTGAGATTGAACTCTGGTACCAAAAAACAAACAGAAAGAATGCCCACTTTGCTGTGCGTTGTGGCACACCCTACAGTCCCAGCACTCGGGATGGTGAGGCGCGAGGACTGCCTACAGTTCAAGGTCAGTGTGGGCAACATAGTGAGTTCAAGGCCAGTCTGAACTACATAGCAAGACCCCATGTCAAAAAAAAAAAAAGAAAGAAAGAAAGAAAGAAAAAGTAGAATGCTCATTTCAGCAGCATATATACTAAAACTAGAACAATTCAGAGCTTAGCATGGCCCTTGCTCAAGAATGATATGTAAATTCATGAAGCATTTCATAGCAAAAGAAAAATGATTAAAAGACAATCATCCAAGTCATTGACAGTGGTGACTTTTACTTACTAGGACTATAGGGAGTCTTCCCCTTCATTCTTACTATACGTTTTCCAAACATTCTCCACTAACCTAAGGTGTTACCCTTCAAAATATACTGCCTAGATTTTAGTTACCCCGTATTATTCTGTGCAATTTATAAAGTCGTTAATGCACCTGAAATGATGAAAGAAAGAGACACAGAGAAATACTATATATGACAGGCCAGGCAGACAGTCAAACAGGTTTAGTAGAAGAGGTGAAGGATAAAGAATCACAAATATAGCAGATAAAAAGGCACAAGTGGTCCCATAATCTCTTAATCTTAGTATTTTCCATAGAGCAAGGCTGCCCAAAGGGAAAAGACACGAATAGTCAAGAAATCTACCGATCTTTTTTGTTTTTTTTGGGGGGGTGTCCTTTTTGAGACAGGGTTTCACTATGCAGTTCAGGTTGGCCTTTAACTCACACTAATCCTCCTGCCTCAGCCTCCCTACTGCTGGGATTACAGGCATGTGCTACCACACCTGGCTGTTGACCAAACTTTAAAAATGAAAAAAATTAATGAAGTACTAATTAAAAAACAAAACTGGACTCCAACTTCATCAAATTGCGTATTTTAAGTATGTACAGCCTTTCACTGGGCGTTGTAGAGTGCACCCATAACTCCAGCACTTGGGAAGCTGAGGCAAGAGGATCACCAGGAGTTAAGAGGCTAACCTGAGCCACACGGGGAGTTCTAAAGCCAGCCTGAACTACATACCGAGATCCTGTCTCAACACCTCTCTCAACCCCAAATGTACAGCCTCTGATACATCAATTGCTCTTTTAAAGAATTTTGTAAAAAGGGGTACGTTGGGGTTTTCTTCAAAATTGAAATAGGAAATAAAAGAAAACCTTATCCAGCTCAAAGTAAATATGAAAAACACACATAGGCAAAGTAACTATAAATCTAAATTGCAACTTTTATACAACTGTTCTTTGACGGTGCTGTTACATCTTTTGATTCTCAATATAGTAAAACATTAGCAAAAATATAATAGCAAAAATAAGACAAGATGCCAAATGTAAAGATTTTTTAAACTTATAAACATAAATCATTTTGTAATTTTCTAATAATCCCCTTGAAAGTTCACAGAATTAACATATTTCACATGACAAAATTCAACAAGGTAACACCAACTGCTATGATGAAAAATCAGATGGAAGTTTAAATTCATCTTCACAAGGTAGAATGTCACTTGTTGCTTACCAGGATTATGATGAGTTGCAGATTCTCCATTTTGAAATACATCTCCTGCCACATTCATCCTACCAGGATTAAAAGGTCCTACTCCAGTCTTGGTCTGTGAAGTTAAAGATGGGGTGTATGTTTGTATATTAACACCAAAATTACTTGACTGCAGTCCGTTAGAGACATCTCCCAAGTTGGCATTCTGCAGTGACGTTACATGTGTAATCATTAAGTTCATATCTCTCCCGTCAGTATTTTCTAATTGGCCATCATTCACAGAGCTTACACCTGTTTCTAAAGTTGTAACATTAGCAATCTGAATTTCAGAGTCTGGTTCTGTGGTGATACCACTACTACCCATTCCTGCATTTACCTTACTTCTTGAAAAACTGGAAGTGGAGAAATCCACATCATTTGTTCTGTTTTTAGTTTCAGGAGGTCTCCTTTCAACAAAATTGGAGTTTTTTTCTTGTCCTTGATTTGTTTCCATGTCCTCTTCATCATCAATGACAATTGTCTCACTTACACTTCCCTTCTGTGAAGCAAATTCTTTTGAGGACGGGAGAATTTTGGAATCATTTCCTTGCAGTTCTTCATTTTTTGATGTAAATGTTACGGTTCTTTGATCCGTTACCACTGGTGCAGAAGGTGGGGTAGGTTGTATAGGTTCAATAAAAACAACATCATCATCATCTTCCACTGGTGAGTTTTGAAACTTGTTAGATCTAGATGCTAAAGGGTTAGGTGGACCACTAAATGAATTTCCTACATTTGTGAGACTAGTTGCCATGGCCGTATTCTCTAATAAAACTGGAGTTTGATCAGTCAATTCTAATGTTCCCACTGAACTTGTGTCCATGCCAAAGAACCTGTTAAAAAAATAGAAAAGAGTTAAAATCTGTCAGTATAGGATTTTATGCTACTATAACTAAAACCTCGATGGATAACCAAAAGATAAATATCCAATTTTCATTAATCCTGTGGCACACACTCCCACCACTATCAGTTTCTCTCTAAAATGTTATTTACTCTGTAAATCTTTTTTTTTTTTTTTTTTTTTTTTTTGCGGTACCAGGGATCGAACTCACAGCCTCACACCTGCCAGACAGGCACTTAAGCCACTGAGCCAAACTCCCAGCCCTAGTTTTTTGAGGCAGGATCGCACTATGTAGCTCAGGCCGGCCTTGCACTCGCGTTGTAGCCCAAGTTGGGCTCGAACTCACAACGCTCCATCTACCTCAGCCTCCTGAGTGCTGGGATTAAAGGCGTGCGCCACCACGCCCGGCTTACTCTGTAAATCTTAACACTGAAAATATAAATACTTCCACCAGGAAAATAAAAAGGTAATAAAACCCCTTCAATTTATGTATTCTATTTACCCACTAAATTAAACAAAATAGTATAGTCTAATTCTTCATTTCCCTTGGTCAATCTTGATTTTTAAATCCTTTTTCTTATATTCCCTAGCTAACATGTAACTGCATGATTAAGTCTTCTCTGAAAAATTTAAATCTTTCTTTACCCTATCCAGAAAGTTCAAGACCTTTTCACCAAGCACTACGCTATATACTTTACATTCATGCCTGCAGGAGGCTATATAATGCAATCGAAGATAGGGGGTCTCAATCACTATAACCTACATTTTCATCTGTGGAAAACAGATCTCTGTAGATAGGATAATGGACAAGGATTTTGGAGTGAAGCTGTAAGTACCCTTACAAGACAAAGGTAGGGGAAGATTACAAGTCAAAGAGAACACAATGTGATTATGGAGGGACACTGAAGAAACAAACGAATGAATACTGGCAAGCACCAGAATACAGAAAGAATAAAGAAGATTTTTCCCAAGACCCTACGAAGGATGTGTGTCCTTCTTCATACCTTGAAATAGTGAAACTATTTTCAAACTTCTCGCCTCCAAATACTGTGAGAGAATGTATTTATTTTACTTCAGGCCATCAAATTTCAGGTAGTTTGTTGCAAAAGCCACAGGAAGTGCATATAATCCAATTCTTGGATATATCCCCCCAAAAAGCATTAGATGTTAACTTTGGCTCATTTTAATAATTAAGAATTACTAAAGAAATTACAGTTTAGAGATGCTAATTTTCCCAAGTCACACAGTGAGGATGAATACCTCAAGCCTCCAAAACTATAGTTTTCAACAATTTCTGAGCACTGTACGCCAGGCTATGCTATGTGAGGCTAAGAACAGCAAAGTTAATAATATACAGAACAAATATCTGAACAGATAGAAAACATGAAATTATGGGCACAGATGATATCATTAATTCTGAAGAGGGGTAATGTTAACTTTATGGGCAAAAAAAGTTGGGGTTGGAGAAAACCAGAAGGAAAAAAAGAGTATTTGTAAATGTGAGCAGTGGGAAGCTGAAGTGGTTTATACACACTAGCCCCATTTTCACAGAAAATTACCTGACATAAGGAGATGTTATACAGGTCTTAAAGTGTGGTGTTAAAAACTTATTATTAAGGAGGCTCTGGAAGAATACAGACACAAATATAAATCAATTATAACTCGGACTAAGAGTTACAGAATAAAGAAACTGTTTGCTCTACCTCTTAAAGCATTTTCTTAATTTTTTAGACCACATGATTTACCACCTTTTTTTTATTTTCCCCCCAGCACTGGAGATCTAACTCACAGCCTTGCACCTGCCAGACAGGCGCTTAAGCCACTGAGCCAAACTCCCAGCCCTACCACTTATTTTTCAAGGTGAATTTGTTTTAAAAGGCAAAGTGGTAACAGACTTACTTTAGTTTGGTGATCACAGAATAACTTTTTGCACAAAAGACTTTTTTATAGTGACCTCTGGAATACAGTACCAAGAAAGATCCATCTATGAGAAGGTCAGGAAAACAATATTCCAAGCAAACAAAGCAGTTTCTGCAAAAACCTAGAGAGAATGAAGCTGGTCAACTTTAGCAAGAGAACTACTATAGGTTGGATCCTGACTGTCCCCCCCCCAAGGTCTATGTGCTGAAGGCTTGGTCCCCAGTCCCTGCCACTGCTGGGAGGTGACAGAACCTTTAGGAGGTAGAAAGAAATTAGGTCACAGGTGGTACCCTTGAAAGGGATACTGAGACAATGGCCCCTCCTGACCACCCTACGGCAAGCAGATGCCTGTGCTTCATGCTACCATCAAGATGTACTGTCTCAAGCTGGGCGTGGTGGTGCACGCCTTTAATTCCAGCACTCAGGAGGCTGAGGTAGGAGAAGTGTTGTGAGTTCAAGGCTGGCTTGGGCTACAACGGAAGCACAAGGCTGGTCTAAGCTACACAGTGCGACCCTGCCTCAAAATACCAGGGCTGGGAGTTTGGCTCAGTGGCTTACGTACCTGCCCTGGCAGGTGCAGGGTTGTGAGTTCAATCTCTGGTGCTGGGGGAAAAAACAAGATGTACTGTCTCACTGCAGGTCCCAAAGCAGTGGCCCTGGAGACCATGAACAGAAACTCCCAAAACCAGGAGTCCACACTTGCTCTCCCCAAAAAACCTTAAATTACTTTTATCTCAGGTTATTTCTCATAGTAACGAAAAGCTATTACACAAGAATAAAGCCAATGTAGCTAGAACAAAGGCAGAGAAAAAGAATAAAAGAGGGAGGAAAAATACAACTTACCAAGGCCAAGAAGTTTATTCATTTATTATATTAAACAAATTTACAGAGGGCTTGATTTATACAAGATTGTTTTAGAGACCTGAGAAAAACTGGTCAACAACACACATGACCACTCCTTTCCAGAGTCAGTATGAATTCTAAACTGTCTGGGCTTTACTATTACAGGAAATATTGTTGAGTTTTTCAGAAAAGGGCTGATACAATCTAATGCTCTAAACAGATCACCCCGGCTATGTGGGAAAGGAATTATACCACATCATAAGTGAAAGCAAAGATATCCACTAGGAGCCACTACAATGGTGATGAAAGATGACAGGAGCTGAAATAAGAGTAGTGATGGGGAAAAAAAAAAAAAAAAAAAAAAATCAAAAGATTAGAGGATCTCACTGACATAAGAAAATCTGCACAACATATTGTTGACTTTTTAAAAAATTATACAACTGAGTACATATTACTATGTTACACATAGCACCGAAACCCATACATACATTTCCTCAACTACAGATAAAACAGATATTAACTCTAGTATAATAAAAGCACTTCAGATAAATTAGTTAAAATTACTCAAAGTCCCAAGAAAACACAGGCTCCAAACTCAGGATCCAGAATGAGACTTCAAACACTAGTCTTTGGCTGGGCATGGTGACATATGCCTGTAATCTCAGCACCTGGGAGGCTGAGCCAGAAGGATCGCAGTGAGCTGGAGGCCAGCCTGGGCTACAAAGTGAGTTCAAAGACAGCTTGAACTGGATAGTGAAATTCTGTCTCAAAGAGACAAAACAAAACAAAACAAAACAAAACAAAACAAAAGTAGTCCTTGTCTCTTCCAAAACAAGATTTGTAAGTCTCTGATTCAGACACGCTGAATTTGGAAAAATACAAAAGAAATAATTGTATTTAAAAACTTAAGAGGTGATTATTTGCTTTACCCATGAATCTACAAGTGACTACTCTGTATCCTACATTTCATTGTCATTAAATAATAATTTACTTTCAAAAATTAAAACATAAGCACTTTAAAACTTCCTTAAAGCCAAGCATAAGAAATTCATGTCTATAATGTCAGCACTGTGGGAAACTGAGGCAGGAGGATCATAAATTCCAGTTCAGCCTGGGCAACAGAAAAACTCAGCAAGACCCTAGCATGAAATAAAAAAATAAAATTTATGAAAGGTCTGGAGATATAGCTCACAGTATGAAGACCCAGGTTCAATTCCCAGTACTGGAAAATAAATACACAGTTCCTTAATAAAAAACTTCTTCAGTGAATTAAGTAAGTCACACATATGTAACCATCGTATTGTTGCACTTGTGTGACAAACTGAAAGAAAAACTATGTATATGTTTGTGTAAATGTATATTAAAAAATAAGATAGTTAAAGAAAAAGAATTTTGAGTGAAAAGTAGTTTTCACAGGGTCATTTTCAGATTTCATTTTTACTGTGAATTGTTCTTTTAAAAATAATACAGTATTCCTAACATTTGTATTTCTTGCCAATATTTTTCTAATGTCCTATACATCCTTTTTTGTTATATAATTTAAACAAGGCAAAGAACGGGCTCCAGGAGGAGAAACAGATGTGCGTCTCGAGATCCCGCCATGTTGGACAGGGAGGCTCCGACCAGAAGACAATCTAGTCTGCCTTCCTGGTGAGTGCGCGTGACCAGCACGGACTCCAGGAGGAGAAAGAGATGTTCCTCTCGTAGGTCTATCGGCACGCCTGCTAAGTAACAAGGACTCCCCTCCCCTTCCCCAGATAAGCAACATGCTGGTTCAGAGGACTGGCTAAGTTGACAGCAACTATGGTACATAAAGCAATTAAATGCTTGTATTTTTCAGTTGATTTTGTAGGCCTGGAGCCGGCAGTTTGAGCATCTCCTGGGAAGATGATAGTATGCAATAGCAAAGATGGGGGATTCTCCTCTGTCTTGTCTTCGAGGCCCAATATTGTTCTCATTGTTTTGCTTTATTCTAATTTTTTTTTTCTTTACTTCATACTGTTTTTATTGGTTTTGTTGTGTTTTGTTTTTGGTTTGATTTTACTATACCTGATGGAATGGTCAACTATTCTGAAAGTAACAAGGTATGCTGTGGTGGCTGTTGTTTTCCTGGTGTCTTTCTTTGAAGTTCTGCACCAGTTCTACTGCTTTGTTTTGATTGACTTTGTTCTGTTATGTTTTGTTGGATTTTAGTATCTTTAAAATAAAAAAAGGCAAAGAAAAAATATAAATAAATAAAATATAAATAAATATTAAGAACTGCTTTATAATGAAATAGGAGAAAGCTTCAGATAATCAAGAAAAAAGTTTTGACACTGTCACTCTAAAATTGAAAAACTGAAATATACTTAATACTTCAATTAAAAATTTTCACAACTAATTCAGTTAAATTTTTTAAAATACAAGTAGTCATTTTGATTATGGTTAATCTTTATTGTTTATGATTGGCCAAATAGCTGTGTCAGTTAGATATAACAGCAAACCCATACAGTAGACTCATAACCTCTACTTTATGGATTAAAAAAAAAATTCTCAAGCTGGGCATGGCAGCACATGCCTGCAACCTCCACACCAGGGAGGTTAAGGCAGGCAGATTGCCATGAGTTAGCTGTAGGCCATTGTGGGCTGCATAGTGAACTCAAGGCCAGGTATACCATGCCTCCAAAAGAAAATTTTTTTCAAAAGTTAAATAAAGCTACCCAAGACCACAAGCCAAGTGGTGGAGCTTAACATTTTAACACGCACAACTAACATGCAATGTGTAATTAAATACAGAACAATAATATATGCCAGCAATTAAATATTGAAAAATTAGGCAATAATGCAGCTCTCAAGTTTTTAGAAATGAAGCCACTTAATAACAATAACCAAATCAACATTCAAACTACACAAGCTTCAAAAGGAAGAAGCATCAAGGCCATAGCCAGGCTAAAAGGAGATTTTAAAAATAATGCAATTAAACTAATAGTTAACATTCATTTATCTTAAGTTTGGACTACCATTTTCAGAAAAAGCTAAATCTCAACCTAAATCTACTGATGTTATAAAATGTGTAGGCTTTTAATCATTCTTGTTCCTTTCTAAATTTTAGCATAGCTAAAACAGGAAAAGAAACAATTTCTGGAACAGAGAGCCAAGACTGACTTTACAGTACCCTCTGGTGGCTGCAAAGTGTCAATTCACTTTCCTCACAGAACACAGTCAGATTCAATAGGTCTTAGGACACAGTTGCCTGCAGTCATCTACTTCACAAAACACAATAATCAGTGTAAAAACAAGTGGTCACTTCTAAATATCACTGATTAACATGCTTCAGATATGAAACGGTCTTACAAAGAACAATCAGTTGGAAAGCCGAGAGCAGAAGGATCACCAAGTTCAAGCCCAGCCTGGACAATTTCTCTCTCAAAGCTTTCAGAGTCATGTAGAGATCAGTGCAAGCCCCTGGGTTCAAGTTCCAGCACCACCACCACTACCCCGCAAAAAAATAAATAAATAAATAAATAAATAAATAAATAAATAAATAAAAAGAAAAGAAAAGAAAGACAATCCAATAAGGAGTTGAAACTAAAAATTGTCAGATGTTCTGCAGTACTTTATCGTACTGGGTGTCTTCTCTTTTGGGTTTTAGGTACGTAAATGCATTAGACACTTGGGGTTTAGCTGGGATTTTACATAACCTGCATTTTAATTCTTTGATTAACCTAAAGCATTATCTTAATAAATGTTATACCAGCCGGGCGTGGTGGCGCACGCCTTTAAACCTAGCACTCGGTACCAGCCGGGCGTGGTGGTGCACGCCTTTAAACCTACCACTCGGGAGGCTGAGGTAGGTGGAGCGTTGTGAGTTCAAGGCCCGCTTGGGCTACAATGCGAGCGCAAGGCCGGCCTGAGCTACACAGTGCGACCCTACCTCAAAAAACCAGGGCCGGGAGTTTGGCTCAGTGGCTTAAGCGCCTGCCCTGGCAGGCGTGGGGCTGTGAGTTCGATCCCCGGTGCCGCCAAAAAAAAAAAAAAAAAAAAAAAAGTTATACCAATGAGCATTTCTCCATTAGCCAAACAAAATTTATTCCATTTTCAGTATTTTTTCCTGTGTACATTTGTGTGTGAGGAGATCAAACCCGGAGTATTCTGTATATAAACAGGAGTTCTATCACAAAGTTTCCTGTTCAGCGATTAACCACTTTTTTGCCTCAAGCTACTTCTAATTATGCATTTAACAATGAGCAAACAACTTCACTGTTCTGAGCTTTATTCCCCAAAGTAAATGATATAAAAATGGTTTACAGGGTGTGACTTGGAACTGAAAGAACCATATGTGAAAGCCATTTATCACCAGTCAATTTTTGCCTGTACCTCAGGATTTCAGTAAGTTTCCAATTAAATTTTTAAGTTTGTTTATGATACTTCATCACTATAAATTACAAATGTTTTTATTTTCATTAAGAACCAACACAAAGCCGGGCGTGGTGGCGCACGCCTTTAATCCCAGCACTCGGGAGGCTGAGGTAGGAGGAGCGTTGTGAGTTCGAGGCCGGCCTGGGCTACATACAGCGCAAGCGCAAGGCTGGCCTGAGCTACACAGTGTGACCCTACCTCAAAAAACCAGGGCTGGGAGTTTGGCTCAGTGACTTAAGCGCCTGCCCAAGCAGGCGCGAGGTTGTCAGTTCAATCCCCAGTACCGCAAAAAAAAAAAAAGAACCAACACAAGAAACAGCAAAAAGATAGCAAACCATAATGCTGTCATTCATAGTAAGAAAATAGCAGTTCTTGCTGAATAAAGATAATAAACCTTCAAAAACGTAAAACAGCCGGGCGTGGTGGCGCATGCCTTTAATCCCAGCACTCGGGAGGCTGAGGTAGGCGGAGCGTTGTGAGTTCGAGGCCGGCTTGGGCTACAACGCGAGTGCAAGGCCGGCCTGAGCTACACAGTGCGACCCTGCCTCGAAAAACCAGGGCCGGGAGTTTGGCTCAGTGCCTTAAGCGCCTGCCCTGGCAGGCGCGAGGTTGTGAGTTCAATCCCCGGTG
>RJWM01026427.1:0-28104 GCA_004363535.1 Dasyprocta punctata | reverse complement strand
TAGGAACTACTTAAGAAAGTGGCAAGAATGATGGGATACATGTGTTCAAAATAAAGTGGACCATTTTGAGGAGAGTATTGACTGTATTTCTTCTACTGCAATGATATTTAACTATTCACTGTGTATTTTGATCACACATATTAACCCATTTGATAAGCAGGAATCAGATTAAAAGTATAACATGTGCTTTGAAATAGATCCCAATAAAGAGTGCTTAAGTAAACGCAAAAGAGTGCTTAAGTAAATGCAAAAGAATTTAAACTATCCCATGCATATTATCAGATCATACTGCAATGAAATTAGGAATTCATGGCCAAAGAAACCACACAAACTATGAAAACACATGGAAGCTAACCAATACCATCTTGAATACTCAATGGTCATAGATGAAATTAAAGAACAAATTAAACAGTCCCAACAAACAAATGATAATGCCAGCATGACATAATGGCACCTACAGTATACAGTTAAAGCAGTTCTAAGAGGAAAGTTCATAGCAGTGAATTCACATATCAGAAAAATAGAATAAACTCAAATAAATAAGTTAATGATGCACCTATAGGTCCTAAAAAAGCAAGAATAATCCAAGCCCAAAGATAATATGAGAAAGAGAATTACAAAGATCAGGGTATATATTAATGTATTTGAGACTAATAAATCAGTGCAATGAAGAAATACACCAAAAAGCTGGTTCTTTGAAAGATTAAAGATAGATAAACCCTTACCTAATCTTCCCATAATAAGGAAAGAAAAGACCTAAATCCATGCAATTAGAAATAAAATTTGAAATCACAACAAATTCTGCTGAAATTCAGACCAATGAATTTCAGTAATTATTTCGGATTTTAAGAATTATTGGATTTTAGTAACTCTTTTGAGACCTACTCTAATAAAATGAAAAATTTAGCACAAATGAGTAAGATTTACTAGATACATATGAACTAGGAAATCTAAATTAGGAAGATATGAAAATCTTGAGTAAGCCAATAGCATTAAGTGAAATTGGAAAAGTAATAAAAAAAAACTAGCAACTAAGAAAAGCCCATGTTCTCAACTATTCACTCCCAAATTCTACAAGAACTTTAGAAAAGATCTAATGCCAATACTTTTCAGTCTCTTTAATAAAACTGAAAGGGAAACAGTAAACCCAAAATCATTCCTGGAAGAAAGCATTACTGTGATTCCAAAACCAGAAAAGAACGCAGCCAAAACAGAGGACTATAAGTCAATCTGTTTAATGAACACACATGCAAAAATACTCATTAAAAGATTAACAAGGAGAATGCAACAAATCATGAAAAAGATCCAACATGACCAAGTAGGATTCATTCCTGGGATGGAAGGATTGTTCAAAATATGAAAATCAATAAATGTAATATCCCACATAAACAGAATCAAGCACAAAAATCACATTATCATTTTGATAGACACAGAAAAAGCATTTGACAAAATCCAAAATACACTCATGATAAAAATACTGAAGAAAATAGAAATAGAAAGTCATTATGTTAAAGACATCTACGACAAACCAATGTCCAACATCATACTAAATAGAGAGCAGTAAAAACCTTTCCCTCAAAATCAGGAATAAGACTAAGATGTCCACTATCACCATTTCTGTTTAATGTAGTTTTTTTTTTTTTTATTTTATTTTATTTTTTGTGGCACCGGGGATTGAACTCACAACCTTGCGCCTACCAGGGCAGGCGCTTAAGGCACTGAGCCAAACTCCCGGCCCTGTTTAATGTAGTTTTTAAAACATGAGCAGACTAATAAGACAAGGGAAGGAAATAAAAGGATGTGAATGCAGAAAGAAGTTAAATTATCATTAGTTACTAATGGTATGATCCTCTATATAGAAGACTGCAAAAAACTCCACCGAAAGACTCCAAGAACTGACTTCCTAAATTGAAAGTGTAGCAGGATACAAAGTCAACACTCAAAAATCTAGTGTTTCTGTACACTAATAACCAAGTCACAAGTGGAAATTAGGGAAAAAATACCCTTCAAAATAGCACCAAATGAAATTAAAAACTTAGGAATTAACCTAACCAAGGAAGTGAAAAACCTCCTCAGTGAAAATTGTAGTATTCTGAAAAAGTAGATTCAAGAAGATATCAGAAAATGGAACAGTATCTTCTGTTCTTGTATAGGTAGAACCAATATAGTCAAAATGACCATTCTTCCAAAATTGTTAAATAGGCTTAATGCAATCCCAATCAAAATACCAATAACATTTCTTAGAGGACTGGATAAAGCAATCCTAAAATTCATGTGAAACCAGGAAAGACAAAGGATAGACAATGCAATTCTGCATAACAACGGCAAGACAGCAGGGCATCACTAACCTGGACTTTAAATTATACAACAAATCTATAGTGACAAAAATAGCATGGTTTTTTTTTTTTTTGGGGGGGGAAACAGACTCATTTATCAGTGAGACAGAAGACACAGAAACAACTCCAGCACATCCAACTATGTTATGAAGGAACCAATTGCTTTCAGTGGAAAAAGGATACACTCTTTATCAAATGATTCTGGGAACCTAGACCCATGTCTCTCCCCATGCACTTGATTAAAATGAAAATGGTCAAATGTCTAAACATTAAAACAGAAACACTTAACCTGCTGGAAGACAAAAAGGTAAGACATTTAAATATTCAGATTTAGGCAAAGACTTTCTGAACAAAACCTTGGTTGTATGGGAAATAATACCAAGAATCAACAAATGGTATCACATCAAATTTAAAAGCTTCTGTATAGCAAAGGAAATCACCAAAAGAGTGAAGATACAAGAATGGGAAAGATACAGAATGGGAAAAATTTTCTTCCAACTATTCTTCAGAAAATGCCTAATACCTAGAATATATAAAGAACTTAAAAATTACCCCCCAATTTAATATCTCAAATAAAAACAGGCATCTTAAATGAATAGACACTTCTCAGGTGAAGAAATACAAATGGCCAAGAAGTATATGAAAAATTATTTAATGTCATTGGCCATTTGCAAAATGCAAATTCAAACAACACTGAGATCCTGCCTCACTTCAGAAAAAATGGGTACCATCAAGAAATCAACCAATAACAAATGCTGGTAAGGCTGTGGGGGAAAAGGACTCTTTTCTATTGTTGGTGGGACTGTAAACTGATGCAACCGCTAGGACATTGCTATGAAGATTCTTCAAAATACTAAAAGAAGAAATTCCATTTGACCAAAGTATGCTGCTCCTAGGTGTCTTCCCAAAAAGTTAGACATTATACTACAGTGATATATGTATACTCTTGTACTGCAATTCATAATAGACAAATATTAGGAATAGCTTGTGTGTCCATCAGAAAAAAAGTGGGTAAACAATGCGGTATTTATACACACACAAGGGAGTACAACTCTGCCATAAAAGAGATAAACTTGAACCCTTTGTAAGAAAATGAATGCACCTTAAGTCTTTATTAAATGAAGTAAAGGCACACAAATTTAAATATCACATGTTTTCTCCTATATGAAATGCCCTTAAGCATAGCCTGTCTCTCTCTCTCTCTCTTACTAGATATATATATAGATAGATAGATAGATTATATAGTACAAAATAAAAGACAGATAATAGGCAAAAAGAGAAAGAAAAAGGACATTGTAATTCAATGTGGACGATGCATCTAAAGTTGTGCCTTGGCTTATTATAATCATCTTACATGTTTTATATGTTCTCTGGGTCATGAATCTGGTTTTCAATCTGTATGTATGATAATTAAATTTATATAGTCTTAAAAGATTAATAAATGTATCTGATGCTGAAAAAGAAAATTAGGTGGAGGGGGTGACAAGCAAAGGAATTAAATGTGCTATGTATACACACAAATTCCCTACAGTGAATATAATCATTATGTATTGAAAACATATACTATTGCAAGTGAAATAAATAAAATAGATCAAGATAAAATGAGCTGGTTGCTAGAGATTATAGGAGCAGATTAAAAGCACTAATGATATAGATTGTGACTAAGACAAAATAATAAGACACACTCTTTAGGTCTTTGATTTTTGCATGAGGAGAAAGAAGCTTCAGAGTTTGTTAGACAACAAGAGATGAGAAGCAAAAGAAAAAATCTATTTGACTACTCTGGCAAACAGCATGACACTAAACACTTCAGCTAGAGAATGTTAGACTTGTGGGCCTCTGGGCCAGAAAGGCATGAATGCCTTTTCCTGACAGGAGATAACAGCACTTAAGAAGATGTTAGTCAGATTCTGATTCAGCTATATGCTGACCCTAAGATTCTAGGGATTCTTAAAATCTCAGAAATATTTTAACTAAGGAAAATAAATAACTTTATAAATGTATATGTGATACTTACATGAATTATCGGATATCACTGTGTCGCATTTACTCTATGTACTGATGAAGATAAATATAAAAAGAATGCAATATTTCTTATGACAGTATCGTAGAGGTTGTAAATTATTTGGGATCCGTGAATGGTAGCTCTTTCTTTCCCAGTACCCACGCAGGTGACATAAAAACTTTTCCAATGGAAGTTGAAGGTCATGGGAGAAGGGAGGTGATATAGAAAAGTAAAAAAGAGGATAGAAAGGATAGACAGGATCAAAGCACAATATTTATGTGTATGGAAATATCACAATCACACTCGACTTATTAAAATGATATGTATTAATAATTATAAAAACTCATTTTAACACTTATAAAAACTCATCTGAACATTTTCTAAAGCAATTGATAAATAAATGTTCTTTGAGTGTTAGGTTTAAAGATATTTTGCCCCAAAGTTTCACTTTTTCATGGAATGGTACATTTCAGTAAATGAAAACACAGTTACAGAATTAAAATGTTTATGGTTAGGATTAAGTTTAGGGTCAGGGTTAGGGTTAGGTTTAGGTTAGAATTAATTGTATGTTAAGCTATAAATGTAAGGAGGGAAGAAAAGACTTTGGGTAGGAACTTGTGTCATAATCAAGTTCTTAGGCGTCAAGCAATTCTAAGAAGTTTACCAACCCCTCTGATTATGAACTGTCTCTTACTGAAGCTTAAAAAAGAATAAGAAAATGAGAAGACATGGAAGCTGATACAACTCCAGATTTCCAGCTCACAAAAGACAAACTCAAGGGCCAATTGAGGTGAAACAATCCATAAGCCACCCACCTGGACTCTCTGAAAGTTGTAACAGTGAAAGGAACAAATGGGATGAATGAGGCTTCAGAAAAAGATCAAACCATAAAAACTTCTCAGATAACTAGAGAGAGCGTGGTCATAATGATGGACATAGCTAGAGAATCTAGAGTAGATATAAAGAGAGAGCTTAGAAATCATGAATGCCCAACACAGACAAGAAACTGAATGCATGAAACAGATTCAAACAGGTATCCAGGAGGTTTAAAATGCTACTGAAATTATATACAGCAGAATGAACCAATTTGAGGGAAGAATATCAGACTTACAGAGAGGATTGTTATTAGAAATCATGAAAAGAAATATTTCTTAAAAATAGCAAGGGACAAAGAAAAATCAATCCAACAGCTGCTACATGACACAAAGAAGAACAAAAAGATTGATTGGAGTCAATGAAAAATCAGGAAGTAATGCAAAGGATACAAGAAACCTGTTAACAGAAGCAATGGCAGAAAATTTCTCAAACATTGAAAAAGAATTTGTCATACAGATAAGTGAGATGTGTATGACTCCAACATTAGCCATGACTAAGAAAGAAAGAAAGAAAGAAAGAAAGAAAGAAAGAAAGAAAGAAAGAAAGAAAGAAAGAAAGAGGAAAAGAATCTCCACCAAGGCATAAGTTCAGCAAAAGAAGAAAATATTAAAAACCTGTTAGAAAAAAGAAACAAATGACCTACAAAGGAAAGCACATCAAAAACACAGCAGACTTCTCAACATAATCTTCTAATTGAGGAAAGCTTGGACAGAAGTATTTTGCATTGGTTGGATCCTGTGTCCCCCCAAGTCCTCTTATAATTTGGAAGGGGCTGACTCTGTCATTCATGATTGATTTGTTGTGCAGCCCTGGGATTGGTGATGGAGTGCTGCACCCACCCAGGGGTGGAGCCGACCTACAGAGTAAGGCGAGAGGAATGCAGGTCTTCTGCTCTTGCTCTCTTGCTCTTTCACTCTTGCCAGGTTCGTGTGCCTTGCTGTTTGGTGGTTGCCATGAATGGTGGCCCCGCCATGCCACGTTGCCTTGGAGCAAACTGAGTATGGATTGGAACTCCAGAGAAACTGTAAGAGATAAACCTTTGTTTCCCTAATTTTAGACATCAGGTATTTTGTCTCAGCAATGACTAAAAAGTAACTAGGACATATTTCAAGGTATAAAAGAAAAGAACCTCAAGCTCAGATTGATATACCTTACAAAACTATCTTTCAAAATTGATGGAGAAATAAAATACTTCTGTGACAAAGAATACACGAAAAAATTCATAGCCACCAAACCAGCACACCAAAATGTTCTCCAAGAAATTCACGAAAGAAATAATGAGGACTATAACCCCATAAATACCAGAAGAATGATTTCATGAGGCATATCAAGTAATTAAACAGTGGGGAAATAAAAAGAATCAACACTAGGAAAATACTATGACAAGTATAAGTACATGCATATCAGTTTTATCCATCAATATAACTGGTTTCAATTCACTAATCATAAGAAACAGACTGGCAGAATGGATCAAGAAACAAGATCCAGCAATATGCTGCACACAAAAGGAAATTCACAAACTAAAAGTCTGAGGATGGAATACAATACTCCACGGGACAGGAATCCAGGAAAAACACAGGGGTAGCAATTCTATTTGTAGCAAAACAGATTTCAATCCAAAAAATCACTAACAGAATGATGAGACAACTCATACAAAAGGACAATATTTCTGTTAGCTATTCCCTAAAGGACTAACATCTAATATCTAGAAAATATACAGAATTCAAAAAAATCAGACTTCCCCACATTTAAAAAATAAATCCTAAAATGGGCATTGGCAATGAATAGACACTACTCAAATGAAGTTCAAATGGCAAATAAATACATGAAAAATGTTTAACATTACTTGTCCTTTGATAGATGCAAATTAAAACAACACTGAACCTCCATGTCATGCCAGAAAAAATAGCTATTATCAAGAAATCAACCAATTGTAAAGGCTGGTTGGGCTGTGGGGGAAGAGGAATGCTACTCCACTGCTGATGGGAGTGTAGACTGGTACAACCACTGTGAAAATCAGTGTGGTGCTTCCTCAAAATCTAGGACTAGAGGTTCCATTTGACCCAGATATTCCCTTTCTTGGTATCTCCCAAAAGAATTAAAAGCATCACAGTGACATGTGCACTCACATGTTTAGAGCAGCACAGTTTTTAATAGTTAAATCTTGGAAATAGACAAAATGCCCTCAAATTATGAATGGATAAAGAAATTGTGTTTTTTTTTAATACAGTGAGGTACTATCCTGTCATAAAGAAGAAGGATAAATGAGACATATCTAGGTAAATATATATATTTTGAGACCATACTCTTGACTGAAATAAATCAAACACACATGATTAAATATCATTTTATTTCTGTGGTATGAGAAACTAAAAGAGTAAATAAGGACCAAAATATGTAATAGATACTGTGATGTAATAAGAAAATATTTAAATGGAAAGGGGAACAAGGGAGCATCAAGGTAGAACTGGAGGAAGGGAAAAGAAAAGAAAGAATAGAAGAAAAAAGTAGAAACAAAGCTTTGGTAAATAGGGAAAAAGGAAGCAAGATAAAGCCATATAGAAGTATAAATTCCCAATGATGATTGCTATTATGTATATCTAAAATGTGCCAATAAAATTAACTTAAATAAATTTGCTATTACACATCCAAAATGTATAATACTTACATTCATCTTGGGGAATTGGTGTATATATATCTTATCTTACTTCCCCTTCATCTCCTCTGCTTCCTTCCCATACTTTACTCAGCTCCCTTCTCATCTTCAGAGTCAACCACCAAGCTCCCTACAACTTGTCTTTTATTTTGCTCATTAAATCATTTTTGTTGTGAGCTTCTAATACTAGAGAAACCACCTGACATTTAACATTTTTGTCTAATCTTTCATTATGACTACTAATCCACTGTAGAGTACTACATTGTATAGAACTATTGCATTGTGTACATCACATTTTCTTATCTATTTATCTGCTAATAGACATATAGACAACTTCCATAATTTAACTGTTGTTAATTTTGCTGCTATAAACATGATATGCATGTGTCACTGTAATATGATAATTCAAACTCTTTTGGGAAGATATCCAGAGGAAGTATAGCTGGGTCAAACGGAATTTCTTTGCAGAAAAGCATTTCAGGACTTATCAATGAGAGGCATAACCTTATTAGCTATAAATCATGGAAGGATTTCAGCTTCAGGACTTGATGGGAGAGCAGAATTGATGGAGAAGATACGACTGGACCCTCAGCAAAAGGAACAAAAAGCTTTTAAATAGGGTATATTAGGATTCTTTTTTCTATCATCTGAATTCTGATTTTTTAAGGTTGCTCCACAAGTTCTTACTGCCTAATTTGGTCTCCATAAGTTGAGTTTGCTTGAGACAGCCTCGAGTTTTGTTTAGGCTCTGCCGTAATCCAGACTGATTACAGATTTATGGTAGTAACAAGATACTTATGGGTTCTGATAGTTGAATGTTCCTATAAATCTTTTATCTTGTCTTCAGGGTTGAAGGGGAATAAGAAAAGCTATATAAATTTAGAGCAAATCCACCTTATATAGTCAGATTTTAAGGCAGACATTTACTAAAGTAACAAGCCTATCTGCAGAGCTGAGGAAAGTTCTGACCCAAATTTTTAAGAAAATATAGGAAATAGATACAAAATAAAGGTCAAGTTTTGTTCTGCCTTTAGTTATCCATTGAATATCAGCAGGTTCAAGTAAAAAAAAATCATTCCTTTTTTTCTTTTTTTAACCCTACGCAGCTTTTTACCAAAAGCAGATTTCAAGTCCATGACTTCCTCAGAAGAAAACACAAACCGAATGAATAAATAACAGTTTAGAGCCCCAGGAGTTCGATTTTTCCTTTTTCTATGTTCAATTATTGATTATCTCTACTGAATAAGAGTCTAGAATTAGCCTCATGATGCTTAGGAGTTGCACCATAATATGGACTGGACAATTCAAAGTCAATTCCAGCATCTCATTAAAGAACAATAAGAAATTTCTTTTTTTTTATTTTGCACATTTTCAATAGTTTTTGTGATGGTATTTTGGAAAGCACAGTTTCCAAAGTTGCTATTTCTAATTTTCTCTTAAAAGTTTCTAAGAATTGATTATGCAAATCATTTATTATATGTGAAAATGTATAAACTGAAAATGCTGATATCTGTTTCATTGTTTTTTCTTCATAAATTCTAATATTTATTTTGTGAAATAAATCATACTTTGCTAGTTTTTTGAAGTAAATTATGTTTTCCTACATTAATTTAATGTTTTTTTCTTTTTCTCTTTCTTTTTCTTTGTCTTTGTTTCTTTTGAGGTGGGTACCAGGGGTTGAACTCACCACTTTGTGCTGGACAGGCAGGCACTTTGCCACTGAGTTATACCCCTTGCCCATTTTTCCTACATTAAAATATGAAATGAATTTAAATCAACGGAGGTTACATAGGAAACTTCACTCTGCAGAATTAGCATAACAATTTATTTATTTATTTATTTATTTATTTATTTATTTATTTATAGTCTTTTTGGGACAGGGTTTCACTACGCAGTTCAGACAGGTCTTGAACTCACTTTATAGCGCAGGCTGGCCTCAAACTCTCAGCAATCCTTCTGGCTCAGCCTCTTGAGTACTAGGATTATAGGGATGCACCACTACACCTGGATTTTTACAATCATAAACTTTTTTTTATTTACGAATAAAAAGACACATATAGGAAAGACAAAAAGCAAATGAGACAAACAACTAGAGCAAATACACAACATTAACACTATAGGTTCACAAAACAGGATGATAGAAACTTGACAATGGTTGCAATACTGCGTATCGTTACCTTAAAAAAGATTGTTTACATTAACAGATATAGACATGTAAAGTTGATGTGATCATATGAGTATTAACTGTTCTTTCTCAATAACTAATACATTCAACACTATGTTTGTTTTAGTTATCGTACATATACATATACAGATTTATATCTTTTTCCTTTTCCCTTCCCTCTTTTCCCCTTTTTCCTTCCCAATTACTTTTGCTCTTTGAGCAGTTTTTTACCCTTACATAGTATTTATTGTAGATTTTGGATCATATATACTTTTTCAGTTTCTTACACTAGGGAGACAATATGGTATTTACACATGTGGGTTTGATTTATCTCACTTATAAGTATGGTCTCAAGTCATGTCCATTTACTTATAAAAGTCTCATTACAATCTTTCTTGATAGCTGAGTAGTACTCCATTGTATAAAAACACCACATCTTTTTTATCCATTCCTTGATTGATGGGCACCTGGGTTGTTTCCAAGATCTGGCTATTACAAATTGGGTTGCTATAAACATGGGTGCACAGATATCACTTTGGTATGATGTTTTCAATTCTTCTGGGAAAATGCCCAGAAGTGGGATAGCTGGGTTGAATGGGATCTCTAATCCTAGCTTCTTGAGAAATCTCCACACTGACTTCCACAGTGGCTGCACAAGTCTACACTCCCACCAACAGTGGAGCAGTGTTCCTTTTTCCCCACAGCCCCTCCAGCATTTGTTGTTGGTTGATTTTTTAATCTTGGCCATTCTTTCTGGAGTGAGATGGAATCTCAGTGTTGTTTTAATTTGCATTTCCTGAATGACCCTTGATGTTGAACATTTTTTCATATATTTATTTGCCATTTGTATTTCTTTCTCTGAGAAGTGTGTATTCATCTCAGATGCCCATTTTTGGATTGGGTCCTTGAATTTTAGGGGTCTGATTTCTTTTAATTCTTTATATGTTTTAGATAGAAGTCCGTTGTCAGATGGACAATTGGCTAAGATACTTTCCCAGTTCATAGGTTTTCTTTTCACTCTGTTGGAGATTTCTTTTGACATGCAAAAACTTTTTAGTAAGATGAGATCCCGGTTGTTGATTCTGCGAAGTGTTTTCCGTGCAATTTGATTTTTGTTCATGAACACTCTGTCTACTCCTATGTCATCAAGATTTTCACCTACTTTGTCATCTAGTAAGTTTAGTGTCTCTGTTTTAATATTCAGATCTTAGATCCATTTTGACTTTATTTTAGTGCATGGTGATAGACATGGGTCTAGTTTTAGTTTACTGCACATAGAAAGCCAGTTTTTACAGCACCATTTGTTAAAGAGGCTGTCTTTCTTCCAATGTACATGTTTGGCCCCTTTGTCACAGATGAGGTGGCTAAGTGTGTTTGTAGTTGCAGCTGTATCTTCTAATCTATTCCACTGATCTTCAGGTCTGTTTTGATTCCAGTAGCATACTGATTTTATCACAGTGACTATGTAGTATAGTTTCAAGTCGGGGATTGTGATGCCTCCTGCCTTCCCTTTGTTGCCCAGAATTTACTTTGCTATTCTAGATCTTTTATGGTTCCAGATGCATTTCAGGAATGCTTTCTCTACCTCTGTGAGGTAGGCAAGTAGTATTCTGATTGGGATTGCATTAAATCTGTATAATAATTTTGGGAGAATGGCCATTTTCACGATGTTTGTTTTTCCTATCCATGAACAGGGAATATCGTTCCATTTTCTGAAATCTTCTTTGATTTCCTTCTTCAGAGTAATGTAATTTTCACTGTATGGATCTTTTACTTCCTTTGTTAAATTGATTCCTAAGTATTTCATTTTTTTTTGGTTGTTATAGTGAAGGGTGTGGTTTCCCTTATTTCTCTGTCAGTGACTGTTGTTTGTGTACAGGAACGCTATTGATTTTTGAGTGTTGACCTTGTATCCAGCAACATTACTGAATTTGGTTATTACTTCTCGAAGTCTTTTAATGGATTTTTTGGGTCTTCTATGTAGAGTATCATACCATCTGCAAAGAGTGATAATTTTACTTCTTCCTTTCCTATCCTTATTCCCTTTATTTCTTTCTCTTGTCTAATTGCTCTTGCTAATATTTCCCATACTATATGGAATAGGAGCAGTGATAATGGACATCCTTGTCTTGTTCCTGATTTTAGGTTGAAAGTTTTTAGTTTTTCTCCATTTAGTAAGATGTTAAGCTGTTGGTTTATGATATATGGCTTTAATCAGGTTGAGGTAGAGACCATCTAGTCTGATTTTCTATAGGGCTTTATCATGAATGGGTTTTGGATTTTGTCAAAAGCTTTTTCTGCATCTATTGAGATGATCATGTGGTTCTTGTCCTTGGCCCTGTTGATACGGTGTATTACATTTATTGATTTGCATATGTTGAACCATCCCTGCATTCCTGGGGTGAATCCCACTTGATCATGGTGTATAATCTTTCTGATAACTTGCTGTATTCTATTTGCCAGTATTTTATTGAGGATTTTTGCATCTATGTTCATTAGGGAGATTGGCCTGTAATTTTCTTTTTTGTTTGGGTCTTTCTCTGGTTTTGGTATTAGGATAATACTTGTTTCTAGGAATGAGTTAGGGAGACTTACTTCCCTTTTGATTCCATTGAAGAGCTTGAGGAGTGTTGGCAGTAAGTCTTCCCTAAATTTCTGGTAAAATTCAGGGGTAAATCCATCAGGACCCAGGCTTTTCTTTGTTGGTAGGGTACTGATTACATTTTCAATTTCATTAGCTGAAATTGGGTTATTCAACAGCTTTACATCTTCTTGATTCAGCTTTGGTAATTCATAGGTTTCTAGGAATCTTTCCATGTCTTCTGTGTTATCAAATCTATATGAGTAAATGTTTTCAAAGTAGGTGTTGATGATCTTCTGTATTTCCACCAGGTCTGTTGTGATTTCACCCTTTTCATTTCTAATTGCATGAATCTGAGTTTTTTCTTTTCTCTTTTTGATAAGGTTGGCTAGGGGCTTATCAATTTTATTTACTCTTTCAAAGAACAAATTCTTTGTTTCATTAATTCTTTGTATTGTTTTGTTAGTTTCAATTGCATTAATTTCTGCTCTGATCTTGATAATTTCCTCCCTTCTTTGGGCTTTGGACTTGACTTACTCTTCTTTTTCTAGAAGTTTGAGGTGCAGCATTATATTGTTTATGTGTGTTCTTTCCATTTTTCTGATGTGGGTGTTTAGTGCTATAAATTTCCCTCTGAGGACTGCTTTCATTGTGTCCCACAGGTTCTGGTAACTTGTATTTGCATTTTCATTCAATTGTACATATTGTTTAGTTTCTTCTTAATTTCTTCTGTGGCCCATTGCTTATGTAGGAGAGTGTTATTTAATTTCCATGTGTTTATGGGGTTCTTGTAAGTTTTTTGTCATTCATTTCCAATTTTACTTTGCTATGGTCAGATAGTATGCATGGAATTATTTCAGTTCCTTTGCATTTACTTAAGCATGTTTTGTGGACCAGTATAAGATCTATTTTAGAGAATGACCCATGTGTAGCTGAGAAGAATGTGTATTCTGATGTTGATGGGTGGAATACTCGGTACACATCCACTAGATCCATTTGTTCATAAGTTTGATTCAATTCTGTTATTTCTTTGCTGAATTTTTGTTTGGTTGATCTGTCTGTGACAGTGGGGTGTTAAGGTCCCCTGTTATAACTGTATTATTGTTTATTTGAATTTTCACATTTATTAAGAAATGTCTTACATAGTTGGGTGCTCCCATATTCAGTGCATATATATTTATGATTGTAATCTCTTCCTCTTGAAGTTTTCCCCTAACAAGTATGTAGTGACCTTCTTTATCTCTTTTGATCATTCTCGGTTTGAAGTTTGCATTGTCTGAAAACATAATAGCTACCCCTGCTTTTTTCTGAGCTCCTGTTGCATGGAGTATTGTTTTCCAGCCTTTGGTTTTTTGTCTGTGAATTTCCTTTTGAGTGAAATGTGTTTCTTGTACACAGCATATTGTTGGTTTTGTTTCTTAACCCACTCTGCTAGTCTGTTTCTTTTTATTGGTGTGTTGAGACCATTTACATTGATTGATATAACTGATATGTACTGGCTCATCCCTGTCATGGTATCTTTCTGTTGTTGGTTTTCAACATTTTCTGTTTAATTATTTGCCCTGCTTAGTGGCTTCCTTTTGTTGTTGTTCTTAGGATTATAGCTATCTTTTTCTCTTTCTTGAGTGTCTTTCAGTACTCTTTGTAATGTTGGTTTGGTGGCCATAAGTTTCTTCAGTTGTTCTTTGTCATGAAAGTATCTTATTTCTCCATCAATTTTTAGTTTTGCAGGGTACATTAATCTGGGTTGAAAGTTGTTTTCTTTCAGGATTTGAAATACTTCACTCCAAGCTCTTTTTGACTTAAAGGGTTGTGTTGAGAAGTCTGCCATGATTCTGATTGGCATTCCTTCATAGGTGATCTGGTTCTTTTGTCTGACAGCTTTTAGTATTTTGTTCTTGTGCTGTATTTCTTATACCCTAATTATTATCTGTCTGGGTGAAGGTTTGTTTTGCTTATGGTTAGTTGGTGTTCTGTATGCCTCAGTTACCTGTATTTCAGATTCTCTTCCCATGTTTGGAAAATTTTCTGCTATTATTTCTGCAAATAGTCTTCACAGGTCATTAGTATTGACTCCTGCTTTTTCATTTATGCCTATTAATCTTATGTTATTTCTCTTGTCATCATCTTGCAGCTGTTGAATTGTTGTTTCCTGGCTCCTTGTTATTTTTAAGAGATCTTTTCTTTGGTTATCATAGGCTCCCATGCTGTCTTCAAGGTCTGAGATTCTATCCTCAGCTTAATTCAAGTGGTTTTTCAAACTTTCCATGGAATTTTTCATTTCCTAAATTTCCCTTTGAATCTGTTTCATGCATTCTATTTGTGTCTTATATTGTTCTTTCAAAGTTTCCATCATTTTCTTATGTTCTTCTATTTTTTATCTTGATCTTCTTTAGATACACTCAACATTTCTTTCATAATGATTGTCATTTCATTTTTAAGCTGACAGATTATTTCTTATTTGAGTTTCTCTATAGCTTCTTGGAGTTGTTTCTTTACTTCATTTGCTATCGTTTCACAAAGTTCAGTTGTGTGACTCGCAGTGTCTTCCATTTCAGTGTCTCTTGCACTTGTTCTCAGTGGGTTGGGGGATTGAGACTCCCTCTTGGTCTTTCACTTTGTCATTTTCCTCTGGGACCTGTGTGGCTGGGCAGGCAGCCTCCTGATGAATTGTCCTGAAACATTGTGTTGGGTAAGAGCTTCAATCCTCCAATATCGCCGTGGCTAGCCAGGATCCATCCCCAATTGTGGCACTGGACCCTTTGGCTCTGTGGTCTGTGAGGCTGGCCACGTGTTCCCCTGATGTACTTTATTGGGTTGCTCTGGGATGCTGGGCTCTGTGTCCTGTGAGGCTGACTGGGTGTTCCCCTGGTGGGTCTTGCTGAGATGCGGGACTGGATAGAGCTGGATCTTCTGCACAGCTAATGAGGGCACACTCCTGGAGTGTGCTACTTGAGCCTCTGCCTTACTGGGTGGGGGTCTAGACCTCCAGGATCCAGGTGGCTAGGCAGAGTGCACCCCAGAGTGTGGCACCACCCGGACTTTGCATCTGGCTACCAGGAGTTCAGAGTCTCTGGAGCACTGACATTCGTAATCTTTAAAGCTCTGTTATGTTCTTTTCTTTGCTATAAAATGAAAGTATATCATGTATACTCCCAAATTCCTTGACATTTTTGCATTTTACACCACATCAATTTTGTGAAATTCTCAGTGATCTTAAAAGATTGTCACCTCTATAAATATGTACAGTTTTCATATGCTGTTAAATCTATAACATGAAATGTGTGTCTAAGACAACCAGCAGTATTTTCCAGCCACTTTAATGTTGTGTACTAAGAATGGGGCATTGTAAGCGGAAGTCTGGCCAACTCCTGTAGTCAACCATGTACTTGCCTGTTTGGTGAATTGAAAGATCACATCCTGAAAGAAATATCAAGTATCAATTAAACAAAAAAAGAATAAAAACAAAATCAATAGTCTAAGTCCTTGTTGACAAAAGTCACTAAAGTCATCTGGGACACACTGTCATTCTTTTGCAAATATCAAATTCATGTCTGTTATTTCCTGATAAATGAGCAGTACTATTTACAATACTGTAAAGAAGGCTAAATATTTATTTGCAAACTCCATGTCCATTTGTCAGCCTCCCTTTACTTTGATATTTTTGCCCATTGTTCTTGTGAGAATTAATTGCATGAATCATGACAATAGTAGTGAAAATGTAGGAACTAAATTATTGATATCTGATTCTTTTTTTTCATAAAGTGAAGTAAGATGTTACATATTATTTATGTATTTATATAAAATGCATATTTATATGCAACATTTATTTATATGATGTATATTATTTAGTATGTTGCATATAAGCAGTACATGCCTTTAAGAATTAGGCAAGTCTTAAGTTTAGTGCATGTGTGGATGTTTGTATATGCATTGTAAAAATTACAGGTTTTAAGGGAAATTTAAGTTTGCATACATACAAAACATTTTAAGAAACAAAATGTTTTCAATTTCTGATGACTGTGATCATCACTTATAGAGAAGCTTATGTTGCCAAAAGTTCCAGCCTTTCAAGAAAAACTGAAATCTAAATTTTCTCTGAGGCATTCTGATTTTTTAAACTTTAATACTTTTTAGAAATTACAAGTGATATTCAAATAAATAAGTTTAGCCAAAATATAGACATATTCATGTTGATTTTCAATCTTGAAATCATTGTTCTTGGTAGCAACCTGGCAAATTTTAGCTGTCCAATTTAACTATATTTATTTAATTATATTTTGTTTGGTAAAGTGAGTAAACAAAAACTATTTTTGCCTTATAAAAATACTTGTTTTTATCTATCTCAGATAGTTACATTAGTTATTTCTTGATAAGTTACTAGGATCAGAATTTAAAAACAAAAGAAAATTTATCTTCTTATACTAAAAGTGTAAAATTTAGGTAATAATTACAAAATAAACTATCTACACTAAGAGTAAATTATGTAACATATTTGTAATTAAGATCAGGAAACTAAATTTATTTATTTCGGTCATAATTAAATATGTTATTTATTTTTTTCTCTTTCATTGTTTTAAAAACCTGTGCTATGGAGCGGTGGATTAAGATATTTAGTGATTATATCTAGCAATATAAGATATCCAAATGCTTTAGCCAAATTTCCTTTTAGGTAAAAATCAGAACCTAGGATCTATTACAAAGTGCTGCCAGGTTCTTAGCAAAATTGCCAAAGTTGTATTGACCACTTCAAATGAGTAAATCATAGAAAAGTTAGACTGAATTCTGCTGGATATATTTTCAGAGACTTGCTGACAATTAAGTGTACTGTCTCTATTGTAACCTGGCTCAGACTACAATCACTGCTCTCTCTGACCATATAGTTTTCTCAACACTGTTACTGTACCAAGAGTTGCAGCATCATATAATATTTAGTAGAAATAGATTTTACTGACAAGAATCTCGGACAAGTCAATTAACCTCTCAAGTGTCTGCATCTTCATATAAGTGTCAAATTGCTACAATTTCTAGTTTCCACTTATGAAAAGTTAATAAATGTGTGTCATAAGTAGTAGATGATCTGTTTTGTAGACATCTGTCATCATTTTTGTGAAAATGAATATGTATTCAGAGCAGTAATGCCATTTTGGGTAGGCCTATAGAAACAGGCATTCAAGTAAAAACAAGCAAACAAAAAACCCAGAAAAAAGTTTGCTAACATATGCAATACTTCTGCCCCCTACAAGGAATAGACATTGTTTATTTAATCCTTGAGTTGAAACACCTGAATGATATGATTGTAACAGAGTTGGAGAATGCTCAAGTGATAAATTTCAAACAGAGTTACCAAAAAACTTTAAACTCTGAAGTGTTTTTAAGAACTATGCATGATTTACTATATTATTTAATATGAAGAAAAGCTTATGAGAAGGAAAATGATAAATATAAGATGATACAATGAGGAAAATTAAAATGGCTATTATTCTACCTCTCAATTGTCAATAAAATATTGCATTAAGATACCAGGTTTACAATGCACTTATAATGTTTACTATTCAGCACTGGTGTAGTAAACATTGAGAATATTTTTCACTTGACTTTATGATATTAATATTATATTAATTAAAGAAATTCTATGGACAAATAATCATTACCACAAAGAGTTACACAACCAGAAATAAGCTGCAAAACTCAATGACTTAAAGCAACAAAAATTTATAAACTTACTGTTATGGGGTCAAAGGACTAAAAAGGCATCATATCATGGCATTCCTTCTGGAGGCTACAGACAAGAATCTGTCTTCTTTCATTCACAATTTTAGTTTATCTTACATAGCTAATGACCCCTCCATCTTGAATGCCAGCAGTATAGCATTTCCAATTCTTTTTTATTTCAATTATATCAGGACCAGCAAATCATATAATCAAACGTTTTTCTCAATTCAGTAGTCTGAATTTAGTTTCTGCAAGATTCCGGTACCATATAAAGAGTCATATTAACAGGATTTGGGACTAGGGCATTAGTATCTTTTGAAGTTACTATTCAGTTTACCACATAACCTTATTTTTGTATTTGCTATAGCTTTCATTACTATCGTACCTACATTTCATGTGTGGATACATATACTTTTGCTGTTTATCAAATATTTGTTTTAAGTTGACTTGCTTTGGTTTGCTTTCAGGGTAAATCTTTAGAAACATGATCATTAAGTACAGACTATAAAAGGCGATGGAATTTAATCCATTTCTCCACATTATTTTAAAGAAAATACTGTGATGTACATTTCTCCTTACAGTTCATGAAAAAAACAGAAATAGGCAATGTATAGGTTAAACATTAGGTTGAGTCTTAATGGGCTAAGAATATATTAAAATATAGATATTTTTGCCTGATGATTTCATCACTCCCCCAGCCAATTCTTTCACCTTTCACTGTTTAGCCTATCACTCTAAATGCACAGAACAGAGGTATTTGTGATTGATAGTGAATCCTCCATATTAACAGAATTTATGCCAGTTGCCTAGAATTTTCTTTTACTTTACATTTAGATAACAAAATCCTACTCTAACATCAGGTCTATTTGACTATCAATAGAACTAACAAAATTATTATTAACCGGAAATAATTTTCTAATTTCTGGATATCTAAATATTATAATGTACTATTGGTAAGATTATATATCAGTGAGCTAATGGCTAGACTATATATTTAGTGCTAAATTCTAAGATTCAAAGATCTATGCATTTGTAGATGATAATTAAGAAAAGACAGTATTTGTATTTAGAAAAATTCCAAGAGAACAATGGAAATGTTAGGCATTAATTTCAACTTATACACAATAATAATACAACATTTTTCATTGACTAAGAGATTTTTGTTGCTTCCTTTTTTTTTTACTTTTTCATTTTAAAATAGTTGTACATTTACAAGAAATCGTCACAATAGTACAAAAACGCCCTCGTTACCTTTTATTTTGATTTTCCCAGGGGTGGCATCATATATAATTGTAGTGAAACATCAAAATCAAGGAATAAACATTGGTAACACATAATCAAGATTATAAGGCAACTTGGGATGAAATCAATGAAGTAATTCCTGAGTTTGCAAGTATGATTTACAGAGACTGGGGTAGAGGTAATTCTGAATTTCTGTTTATTTTCAATAAAATTCTTATAGTTGATAGACTATTCCACAGGAAATATCCATTATTAGTCTATGTGTGCTCTGAAGTTTCTATCAAAGGAATTTGCAATTATCAGAAGTAAATATTATGTTTCTGAAGCATTATTGCTGTTAAGTAAACTCCCTAGGAAACATAAAACCACCATGATGTTACACAATAGTCCTCTTGAAAAACTTTAAAATCATTTTAAAGCACTTAGGTTGAAATAATTTCTAGTAAACATTTTCCTTTATTATGACTATGTATACTTTTAAGATATGAACATGAAATTTTGAGAGGCCTCATATTGGGAGACACTGAAACTGGAAATTGAATACACATGCAGGGCTGCAGCACAGCTGGGGCATGATGACCGGAGAACAAAGAGACACTTCAAAGCGCAAGATAAGGTCACAGCTGAGGACACCTGGCTCCAACTCCAAATAGCTAAATAAACACTGTAGTTGCAGGCATTTCACTCCTGTAGTGAAATGCAACATGGAGATCTTCTCCTAAAATACTTCTCCTAAATTAACATAATCTGTTGCTTGGAAAAGTCCTTGAACCATTCCCAAGGTCTGTTCAGTTTCCTGCGTTTTCCACTCTAATCCCTTCCGTGTTTGAAAACTAAATATGTATGGGCCACCTAGAGACATTCCTTGTCTTAGCCCCCAGAGTGAAGAACTCTGCAGAGGGTTTTGATCCTCCTGGAGGCCTAAAATCATACCACTTGTCTCATTTATTTAAGACTTCATCATACACTCATTCAGGAGATTGCGGATCTAGGCCAGGTCCTTGATAGCCTCATTGTGACAGTTTTCACTCAAAACATTGGCAACACCAGTCTTTTGAAGAAAAAAAAATCATTCTAAATGTACTATTTATTTCTGTTAATAAATAACATTTCTTATTCAAAAGATAGGAAATAAAATTACAGCTTGAAGAAGATATGTTTTTGATCACTGTGATGACATGTTATTTGATCTCTGCTTGCATGCAAAATCATAGCAAAAACTGTATTTATTTAAGAATATTAGATACTTTGGAGATGCCATGATCTTAAAAGGCATTTTGATTAACATTTCAGTGTCTAACAGATACATTTGTCTTTTTCATCTTTTCTATATATGCTAAATTCTTATGAAAAAAGTAACAAAAATGATGAACTAATTGCTAGATTCTCAAACACTTTACATAAAAGCCTGCAAAAGGATAAATCACTGCCATAGGAACAATGGTCAGTTATGTATAATTGTCTTCGTTATACAAGATCCACTTATTGTTGCTTGTATTGCTGTCATTCTCTTAAATAAATTTTCTTCTTTTTTTTCAGAACAATACTGTATCATTTTTAGAAATCAATATGATAGGACTGTAATTTTTTTTCACTTTTTGAGATTATGCATTACATTATTTGATTGTAAAATACACTTTGAATATCAACTGCATAAAACCAGGTTTAGAACATGAAATATCACTAACCACCTATCTTTTTTATCTTGCTAATCACGTCTACTTATTACAAAGCTTACGAAAACGACATGAAGGTCAAAATCCACTTTGTTTCTGTGTACCATTTTTTGATTCTTCAATGTGCAATTTAAATCCAAACACACACACACACACACACACACACACACACACACATGCACACACACACCCAGAAAGAAAGAAAAAGAGAACTTTTAAATCCTTTGTTTCCCTATAAAACTACTAGTGACATCAAGAAGTTATGATAGGCTATACTAAGTAATGTGAGAAGAATCATTAATGTTTTAGATGAAATGCAATATTTGTAATCAATCACATCAATCACTAGTAGATTATGATCAGCTTAATGCTATTCTGCAGTATACAGCAGATAAAAGTAATAAAATGGCATTTATTTAAATAATATTCACTGTAATTAAAGAACTTGCCACAAGAACCAAACAGGAGCCGGGAGTGGTGGCGCACGCCTTTAATCCCAGCACTCAGGAGGCTGAGGTAGGAGGAGTGTTGTGAGTTCGAGGCTGACTTGGGCTACAATGCCAGCGCAAGGCCACTCTGAGCTGCACAGTGCGACCCTGCCTCAAAAATCCAGGGCCAGGGGTTTGGCTCAGTGACTTAAGCGCCTGTCTGGCAGGTGTGAGGTTATGAGTTCAAGCCCCGGTGCTGCAAAAACAAAAACAAAAAAAAATCCAAAAAAGCAGTAAAACAAAACAAAACAAAAACCAAACAGGGAAGAATTCATTTTTGTGTGGCTATACAAACAAAATTTTTAATTAAATAATGAACATCTTTCTTCAACACACACAGATACGCACTCAAGGTTCATATACAATATTTAAGAATAAGCAAAAGATAATGATAAAGTTTGGAAGTAGGTTTACAAGTTTAAAAGCCTTTAGATTGAGAGAGATTTCTGGAAGGATCATAAGTATTTATTAAGCTGCAACTAAATGTTTAATATTTTTTTAAAAGATGCAACTCGGAAAAAATTTACATAATAAGGTTGGCCTACCTAGAACATTTAGTCTGCTTGAAATAATAAACCAAGGCAAATGAAATGAATAACCAGAGCTCCAATTGTTTCTGATGTTCAACAACAGATAGAACATATGGGTATAAAGGTTAGTAAGGAAACTACTCAGTTGCATAACATTATAATAAACAAAATATTGACAGAGGACATAGACACTTTTTCAAAGAAGACACACAAGTGACATGCAAGTATATGAAATGATGCTAAATATTATAAATGAATAAGAAAGTAGAAATCAAAAATAGTGAGATATTACTTTATATACTTTGTGACAGTTATCAGAAAGTCAAGCGATAACTGTCAGTAATGGTATGGTGAATTGCGAACCTTGGGGTATTGTTAGTGGGAATATAAATTGGTGCAATCAGTTAGAAAATGGTGTGGTAGTTTCTAAAAATAAAACTACCATATGACACAAAAAATCTCTGTTAGATAAGTACTCAAAGGAAAAGAAATCAGCACCTCATAGAAACAACTGCATTCCAGTATTCATTGAAGCATTACTCACATAAGCCATGATTTAAAAACAGCCAGTGTCTATTGGTAGGTGATGTATAAAGAATAAATAAATTCTGAAGAACACACAAGTACATTATTATCAGCCTTAGTGGAGCAGATAAAATCATATATAACAACATGAATAATCATAAAGAACATTATGCTAAGTGAAATAAACCAGACACAGAAAATACTGTACAAATTCACTTATATACAGAATTTAAAAGAAAAAGTTGAATGCACAGAATTGGTATAAATTTATGACTGTAGTAATCACTTAATTTTATTTATACCCATATTGCAATATGTTATAAACCTTAAAAATATAAATACAAATACAAATATGATTTTACTTGGAAGAATATAGAAATTTTGTTGTAGTCAATGATTAGTAGTTTTCTTCACTGTTTCCTAACACAACTCAACTTACTAGACTTTGTCATTACTCTCCTGAAACAGGTCACATGAAACAAATCTTTTAAAAGATAGTGCCTTAGACATTTTATTAGGTGTATACAGCTGACCTTCTTAAATCTTACTAGATATGATGGCTTTTTATTAAAATCATAAACTCTAAGTATACAAGAATAAACTGAGCACGGTGATGCACATCTGTAGTCTTAGCTACTGGGGAAGTTGAGGCTGGAAGTTCACTTGAGTGCAGGAATTATAAGCCAGCTTCATAAATTTAGACCCTGTGTCAGATAGATAGATGATAGATAGATAGATAGACAGATGATAGACAAATGAAAAATAGAAAAATAGATAATAGTAGGTTGATAGCTGAACATTTTTGTTGCTGTTCCACCCCTCTTTCCTTCTTACAGCACCATACATTCAAATCCAGATTTAACCTTTCCTGTAATTAGGGATGACAGAGGTTAGTGAGGGGAAAGACATATTCTTTTTTAGGACTAGATTGTATGAGTATTTCACAAACATCCTTTTGTTATGTATTATTTTTGTATGTATTCAAAAATATAAGTATATGTCTGCTCATCTTTCTCGATTTCTTTTACATGTAGTAGAACTTTGCTATTTAAGTGAATAGCATTTAATGTATTTTAAAGAATGAAAGTAGTAAACCTGCTTCATTAATTATCACAATTATTAATTTTAGAATTTCCATGGGAATCATAAATTATATATCAATGTTAACTAGGGAAAAGTTTTATAACTTGTTAAAAGAAACATAAATAGGTGAGCAAAAACTTTCAAACATACTCTGAAACAGAGATTTTTATACCCTTTTGAGACTAAATCATCATTTGTTCAGGGATCATTCCATGAAGTCCACTACTTCAATTTCCCGTGTTTGTTCAAAAACAGTGGACAGTCTGTGTAATCTTTTTGCATCCCAATGACATTATAAACATGCTTAGCATTTGAACATTAAAAATCATCTGTAATTTCACATGAAATGATGGTATGTTTATCCATGATATAATGTTTGTTAATGCTATATTCTAAAACAATAATCAAAATTAATAAAGTATTATTTCCCTCACCTTTATAATTTGTTTGATGTGGGGTGTCTCCCTTGTTCACAGCAAAATGAACTGTGGAGGATCAGCCTACTAATAGGACTGAGAATATGAAACATTGATGGTGAACATGAATCTACCAAGCTATTATAATGTTTAAAATGGTTACATGTATTCTAAATACAAAATGCACAATAGGAAAATTTGAGTGATTATGCATTTTTAAGGAAGTTAAATTTTAACAGAACTCTAAATACAGCTTTTAAAAATTTAAAATCTTCCACATGTGGAAAACCACTTTTTCCAGCGCCATTTTTTAAAGAGGCTATGTTTCTTCCAGAGAAGGTGTTGGTTCCTTTGACAAAGATAAGGTGGTTGAGTGTGTGAAGTTGTTTCTGCATCTTCTATCTGTTTCATTGACCCTTGTGTCTGTCTTTTGTTGTTGTAGTTGTTTGTTTGTTTTGTTTTGTTTTGCCCATACTATGCTGTTTTTATCACAGTAGTTCTGTAGTATAATTCTAAGTCAGGATTGTTATGCCCCCTGCATTGCCTTTGGTGTTCGAAATTGTTTTGGCTATTGTAGGTCTTTTCTGATTCCAAATGAATTTTAGGGTTGTTTTCTCTTATTCTGTGAGGTATGCTATTGGTATTTTGTTCCAGGATGTATTAAATCTATATAACAATTTTGGGAGTATAGCCATGATTGCTGTATTCATTTTTCTTACCCAAAAGCAAGGGATATCTTTCCATTTTCTGATATGCTCTTCAAGCTCCTTTTTTTCAGAGTGCTATAGTTTGTCAATATAAATGTCTTCACCATACACTAAACTAAAATCAAAATGAATCAAAGATCTAAATATTAAAACACAAGCGCCAAATCTGCTAGAAGATAGAATAGAGAGTGTACACTGGGACAACTACTGTGGAAACCAGTGTGGAGCTTCCTCAGAAACCTGAAACAAGAGGTTCCACTTGCCCCAGGTTTTCCCTTTCTTGGTATCATCCCAAAAGAATTAAAATCATCATACTACAGTGATATGTGCACCCCCATGTTTATAGCAGCACAGTCTGTAATAGCTAAGAGCTGGAAACAGCCCAAGTGTCCACAACAGATGAATGGATAAAAAAGATGTAGATCTTTTTCCAAAAGAATTAAAAACTTCATGCCACAGCTATATATGTACACTCATGTTTATAGCAGCACAATTTGTAATAGCTAAATCTTGAAAACAACCCAAATGCCCATTAACTGAAGAATAGATAAAAAAGATGTGCTGTTTTTATACAATGGAATACTACTAAGCTATAAAGAAGGGTAAACTTCAGACATTTATAGGGAAATGGATGTAACTTGAGACCACACTCGTAAGTGAAATAAATCAGACTTGCATGCATAAGTATCATATTGTCTCCCTAGTGTAAGAAGCTGAAAGACTTACTAAGGTTAAAAATGTACAATAGATACTGTGAAATGGGAAGAAACTGTTCAAAAAGAAAGAGAAAACAGGAAAAGAGAAAAGAAGGAAGGGAAAATGAAAGATAGTTATATTAGTAATTGCTATTAGTTCATTGAAAAGAAAGGTTTGTGTCTATATTGTTTGATCAATTTTTCATGCCTATATCTTATAATATGAGTAACTACTTTGAAGATAGCAATATACAATGCACTAACCATTACTATTATCCGGCCAGGAGTTTGGCTCAGTGGCTTGAGCGCCTGTTTGGCAGGCACGAGGTTTCGAGTTCAATGCCTGGTGCTGGGAAAAACAAAACAAAACAGAACAAAAAACCCAAAATTGGGATCCATTACTATTATCCTATAATCTTATTTTGAAATTTTGTACCATTGTTTTTATTGTTTTCTTCATGTAAAATAAAAAAATGTGTTTTTAAAAATTATACAATGGAGTGCTACTCAGCTATAAAGAAGGTTATACTTGAGATACTTCTTGTCAAATGGGTGTACCTTAAGATCACATTCTTGAGTGAAATAAATCATACATATATGATTAAATATCACATTATTTCTGTGGTGTCAGAGAGCAACAGGGTAATTAAGGACTAAAATATAGATACTGTGAAATAGGAAGAAAATGTTCAAATGGGAAGGGGAACTAAGGAAGGGGTGGGGGGAAAGGAAGAAAGGGGAAGGGAAAAGAAAGAATAATGAAAATAAGAAGAGGATTTGAAAGGGGAGGAAATGGGAAAAAGATTAGAATCAAGTTATATCATATGCAGGTGCAAATTCCCTATGAAGAATACAATCATTATCTGTATCTAAAATGCACCAATATAATTAGTTAATTCAAAAGCAAACTAAAATCTTTATAACCTACAAGAATTAGTAAATTAGTGAGAACAGAATGATTGAAATATGTATATATGTCATACATATGTATATAATTTTTAAAATAACCTTCTCTTGATATGGTGGCTTTTGAAAACTACAAGTAAACTATTTAATATGATAAAATATGCACATAGTATATAGTTCAACCACTTTATTCCTGTTTACCCATAAAAATAATTTCATATATCTATACAAAATTATTTACATAGATGTTCATAGCAAATTTATTTGTTTTAGCTTAATCCTGTAAATAATCCAAATGCCCAGTAAGAGACAGATGGAAAAATAATTCATGGTATATTCATGAAGAAATATTTTTCAGCAATAATTAGGAAATAGACAACTGATAAATACAATAACCTAAATAAGTATCAAAATCCTTTTTCTCAGTGCAAGAAGCCAGAACATCAGTATAAACAAATCCATACTCTTACCTACATAAAATTCTATGAACCTTCAGCTAACGTATACCAAAATGCAGCAGATCTTTGAAAAAATACAAGTGTATTCTATCAGTGGAAATACTGATTTTTTTCTCTTTCTCCTCTTTATTTTTAAGAGGATATCAGGTTCAACTAAACAATATTTATAGACTTCCCAGATTGTTTTCATTAAGCTAGGAATAATTGGTTTCTGTCTGGCTTTTATGGAAAAGTATTGACTCTAATTATTGCTTTTACTCAAAATAGCATTCAGAAGATTCAGCAAAAGAAGTAACAGATTTTGAAAAGACTTGCTTATCCAAAAAGTTTTATTTGGTGAATTATGATGAAATATCTAAATTTAATGTGCAATTTTTAACATGAGATATGAAGAAAATGAGAATGGGCTTCTAAAATCTGTCTGTTGCCCATCCAATTCTGCACTTAAGCTCATCTTTTAATAATGTATTCTCTCACTATTGATCATACTGTGTGCAGCAAACAAAATACTTTTATATACATTTGAAGCAATTGACTTTAAACTACACAGCAAACAAAAATAGAACCTATACAATAGAAGGAGATAGTACAGTGATAGACCAGAGAAAAGTGAAGTTCTCTTTATAGAAGTATGCTGACAAATTTCAAGAATACGCTTCTATGTGCAACACCTGATCTACACCCTCTATGTAACATTCCGCACCTTGTGCTTGTACAATAGCCACATGCCTCTGAGAACTAAAACAAAGTTGAAGAGACATCACTTCCATGATCAAGTTACAAAAGACAGTGATATTCCTCACACACACAACCGCACTCAATGTCACTGCCATCATCTCTCCCTCTTTCTTGCTTGCTCTGATTAAGCTATCTGACACGTTTTGAGATGCTCTTCACAGACACTCATATGGAAGCAACAGCATGAGACAGGCTTACAGCTCCTGAGGAATGAAAGCTGTCATCCCACTACAAACCAGAAATCAAATCTTGTTAGCAATCATCTGAATGATCTTAGAACTAGCTCTTTGTAAAAATGAAAATGCAG
>RJWM01026426.1:0-29239 GCA_004363535.1 Dasyprocta punctata | reverse complement strand
TGTCTCTTTCCACTGGCTTCACATTACTTAGTAATCCTGTTCCTTGCTTATCTTACTTTATGCTCCCCTAGTGACCATCCAAACCTTCACAAATCTTTAAATCTCTTGTACTATGTCCATATTTCTCATTCTCTAGGGAATCCTTGCCTCCTACACATTGAACTGCACCCATCCTCGCTGTCATCTCTTTCCATTCCTGTCTTAGAGTGTGAGATTTCCCTTCCTCTGCTGAAGGCCCCCAAACCCCTTCCACTCAGGATACCTGTCCCATCAATCTGTTCTCCCCTCTTGTACCTTTAACATCATCTAGTGATTCTTTCCCTTTAACTAGTCTTTCTCAGAGTGAAACCCTCTTTTGACTCCATTCTTCCCTATTGTGAGTCCTACATATCTCCTGTGAACCAATTCTGCTTCAAACTTGAGCAAGCAGGGAGGCTCAGAAGTTCAGGGGCCAAGCCTGGATGATCACGGGGAAAGGGAGCATTGTAGAGCCTCAGGACATGGAGCAAAAAGGGAAGTGAAGGCAGTGTCCTAGACAAAACAAAATGAGAGCCAAATATAGAATCACACTGTATGAATCCAAGATGTTCTAAGCAAACAGGGAGAAAAATGGATGGAAGTTGAAGGATATAAGTAGGGATAATAAAATGAGCCAAAAGTTTCAGGAGGCTGGGCACAACCCTGAGCAGAAAGATTTATTGAAGTGCTAAGGCCTACAGTCAAGCCTCCATTTCCAGGGTGCCTGTGACCTTGCCCAGGAGTGGTGAGGGAGAACTGAATGATGCCAAACTTGTCTGGACACTTCCACCTCCAGTCTCCTTAGAAAGTTTATTGATGATCACTACTCTGCTTCCTTTAGTCCAACTTCATGTTTCAAACACACTGTGATCTGACTCTTGTGTCCACCTTTCCACCAACACTTCCTGAGAAAGAATCACCAATGGGCTCTATGTTGGCCTCTTCTCTGGGGCTTTTCCATGAGTTTCTCCTCCTCCTTTCCTGCTACTCATTGTGTACTTCTATCTTCCAGGTTTGTTCAGGCTCTTGTAACCACAGTCATTTTCTCTATTCTTGCCAACTTTAAATCACCAATTTTGTTGTTGTTGTTACTGTTAACTTCCAAATTTATATCTGGTCCCTATTTTTCTCATGAACATGAGACTCAATCCTTAACTGTTCAACTCTGAAGTCTTTCAAAAGTTATTTGTGTCTATACTGCTGCTCAGGTATGCCATGTGTGAAGAGGTACAGGGCAAGGAAAGAAAAAATAATGGGTGCTCAGAAAAAAACAAGCCGTCAGATCAATTTATTTCAAAAAAATTAGAAGAAAGTCTTCTTAAATGACAAATGTTTAAGGTGGTGGATATGCTAATTATCCCAGATTGATCATTATACAATATATGCATGCCAAAATGTCATAGCGTACCCAATAAATATGTATAATTGCATGTGTCAGTCAAAAGTTAAAAATTAAAAATGTACAATAAAAAAAATAAGTAAAAAAATAGAACTGTAACTTCTCTCTAAGATGTTTACACACTCTAAATAGCCCTTAAATGTAGGTCTGACTTTATCTATTTCCTAACTGTGGGACCAAGAATAGACTTGGGTCATAGGATTGTGACTTTGTGGTACTAGTATTAAGGGAACTCACCCTGCAAGTGGACTCCTCTCTTCAACTAGAAAATTCCTTGATGCTATTAGTTTGATTTCTTCTGAAAGAGAACCTGATTGGTTCACCTAATCTTCACGTGCCATGCCCTTATTAGATAATCCACCTAGAATAATTTTAAGGCTATTTTGTTTAAACCCTATAACAACCACTGCAGTAGTGACTGTTACAATGTATTGAATTCGCAAAACTGAAGTTCAAGAGGGTTAAGTAATTCATTCAAAATCAAATTACAAAGTTGGTGGGGGGTGGGGGAAGAAAGGCTTGAGTTTATCATCTCTAAAGCTTATGTATTTTCCACTACACCACCCTGACATAGCTCACCAACCACAGAAAAATAGTATGCTAGACTTGATATAACTAATTAAACTATAATTTACCACTAGACACTATGACCAACATCTGACATAATCTAAGTGAACATTTTCCTAAACTGAGGGCTCAGATTATATCACCAAAATTAATAGCCTTCCAAAATAATTGTTAAGTTTAAAAAAATTCTGTAAGCCAATTAAACCATAAGTTTATTTTTAAAACAAGTTATTTCTAATGAAAAATACCCATAGAAAATCATTTCTCTATACTGCTTGTCTTTTTCCTCTGCTCTGAGATGCTGCCTTCTGCATTAGGTACTACCCATTCCCCACTGGTAAATAAACTACTTATGCTTGCATTTGGGTAGCCCAACCAGTTTGATAAGACTAAGAAATTAATTTAGTTCTTCTGTGTAACTTCATTTTTGCATTCTCCTTCCCTTTTGGGTTGGAAAAGTAGCAGATGCTTATTGTAGAAAAGGCAAACTATACAGATGTCTCAGAAAGTAAATAGCCCTGACAATCCCACCCCCAGACTAACAGCTATTAATGTGATGCGTCATCTTTCAGATTTCTTCTATTCATATACTAACGCATATCATTATTTACACATATTTTTACATAAATGGGATCTGCCATACACATACTACTTGGCAATTTTTTGTTTGTTTGTTTTTGACTTAACAGCTTAGCTATCTTTGTCAGTACCTATAGATTGATTTCAGCAAACAAATACATTTCAAATATTGTGCCAGTGCACACCTTAATTAAAGCAAGGTCTAGGTGAGGCAGTGGAGATATCGTACCCATCACCACTGGGGAGGGGAACCAAAGGGATTACATAGTAGCTGCTGCTACAGAGCAGTAGGTTGTTATAACTAACTCAGTCTTTGAAAAGCAATTAGGCAATTACATCACTTTTTTAACTAATAGCCAGTGAACAGGAGCTGAAATAAGAAATGTTTTGGAAAATGCCCTCCTTTGCAGTTGCCTTCAGGTGGTGGAGTATAAGGCTCCAAGCCATTTTCAACAGCTTGCCATCAGCTAGAGACACACTGTCCAACACCTCAGTGACTGATCTGTTAAAGCTTCTCCTTTAGTGAGAAACACAAGACAGATGATTTAGTGTACTGGGCAACACATTAACTCATCCAGGGCTTTCTTCCTGAGGAATGGCCGGCAGAAAAAGGGATGCAATCCTCCACGAGCAGCAAAGGATGCTGCTAGAGAGATGGGAACACACACAGACAAGACATGAGATGATGGGCTTTCCTTTTCCATCTGGAACAAACAGTGCTCCCTTGAACTCACACAGATTTTCACCACGGATTGGTCCTGCCTCGCAGTAAGATGTCTTGAAAATGGAAAGTACTATATCTGATAGACCACACTTGGAGAAGGCAATATGTCTAGTATCCCAGAGAGTGGACTGTCCGTAAAGAGCAAAAAAAGTAGGCTAAGCCCTGTCAGAATTTTATAGGCTACCAAAAAGAATACATGTTCTCAGTTGAATCATAAAATCAACATTAGTCCAGGAGCTGCCTGAAATTTGGCCTGCTGGAACCAAAGTCATGTGCCTCAGAAAACCGAATCTGCTATGTTCTTTTTCATTGGTTTTTACATAACCTCTGGACTTATCAGAGAAGGCTGAAGCTAGATATGAAGTAAACAAATGTTTTGTGATAAAGTTCTATTACTATTTTCACAGTTTTTCTCCTTTCCATATTCTTTATTCCATGAGGTGTTTCAATAACAAGCTATGATCCTCGTTTTGGGAATCTTCCTCTTTCAACTGAGAAATACAATAAGGCAAAAATATTTATGAGTTAATTCTCTCATATTTTCCCTACATTTTTTATTTACTGCCATTAACACAAGATCTAACAAGTAGATTGCTGAAAGATTCATACAAAGTAGGTTTTTGAAGGATAAAAGACAAATAATTGAAATTTCTGAAGCTATTTGCAGAACTGTCTTAAATTTTCAGCAATATTATTTTAAGAATTTGTTAATAATTATTAGGGAGACAAGCTGTTTCATGACAGTCTTTCTCATGTTAGCTTTGGTTTACACCTGTGGCCTCAGAATAATAATTGATAGTACTGCTTTCTCTCAAAAGTGATCTGGATTGGAGGCTAAATGATATGGTTATTCTATTAATCATATAAGACAGTGTTTTGCCATAGTAATAGCAGTAGAGTCATATAATTACTATTTTTTAAAATGTGTATTAAATAATGAATCTTCTGTCAAAAATTTTTTTTCTTTTGGGACAGGATCTCACTATGTAGCCCAGGCTGGCCTCGAACTTGCTTATGTAGCCCAGGCTGGTCTCGAACTCATGGTAATCCTCCTGCCTCAACCTCCCGAGTACTGGGATTACAGTTGCACACCACCACACCCTGCAAAAAGGAATGTAAGAGCACATATAATTTATCCTAGAAATTTCCCTTCTATGAATGCTTAGTGAAAACTGGAAAAAATTTAAATGTTCAGCAACAGGAGATTATAGACAGATAGATATAGATATAGATATAGATAGAGATACATAGATAGAGATATATAGTGGAATTCTATGTAACTATTATCAAGGGAAGTGGTAGACCTTTATGTGCTGATGATATGATGAAATTTTCTAGACATTTTTAAATTAAAGAAAAGAAAGTTGTGGAAATAAACATATATGGCAGGACTTGCCATTGCTGGTTCCAGGAAACCTTCAGCTACTCCAATAATCTTCTTCAGCTCCCACCCCACAAATCGTGCCAAATCAACATCAATTTAACTGCTTACTATTAAAATCCATTTTCTCCCCTACCCTTCCCATCCTCCCAGATTGCCTCCCCTATGCCTCTCTGATATATAAATTCCAGAGATGCCACGATCTGCAATCTATACTGTTGCGTAAAACGTATATTGGAAAAAGATTCAAAAAGCTGTTGACTGTGATTGCTTCTGAGGAGTGAGAGTTATTGCCTTCTGTATTTTTATTTTAATCTCATAAGTATATATCACTTATAATTTTAAATTTTAGTTTTAAAGGAATGTATGTATAGCCAATTTCCTATGTACAAAAATACATGTGTTTATATATATTTTAGGTACATCTAGGGCATCTGAGAACCCTTTATTCAGAGGAAAAGAATAAGAGAGCCAGATCTCTGGCATTTTTCCTGTAAATATGCTTTGGAGTGGATGTGGCATGTTCTATAGTTATCTCCCAATTATCAGGCTAATTGAGGAAAGGGGTAGCTTGAGGAAATAAAGTTGAAATGTAGCTTTTCGTTTCCAACTTTTTCATAATCATTTTAACCAAATCAGTCAAACAGATACATTAATTGTTTCCTCTGAATGTCTTTGGAAGTAGATTATAAAACATAAACCAACTACTTAAAAGGATTGCTTTTCACTTTTTTTCCCTTTCATTTTTCTGCACTACCTTCTAGGACAAGTATAAATCCAAAAGGCACACAATATCAGAATGGAGATTTTAAGAATCTTAACTGTGTAAAATTAGCAGGTCAAATCATACTATTTCTATTTACAAGAGCTGTAAAATGTTTCCTCTAAGTTGTGATTTTAGAGTTAAAGGAAAAACCCATGAAAAAAGCTGAAATAAAAATATTAAAAAGGCATCATATCAAACTAAAAAGAACCTGCACTGCAAAGGAAATAACAATCAGTGAAAAGACAACCTACAGAATGGGGGAAAAATTTTTTTTTGCCAGTTATTCCTCAGATAGAGAACTAATGTCTAGAATATATAAAGAGCTCCAAAAATATTAGACTCCCCCAAAATAAAAGACCCTGTCATAAAATGGACAACTAAAATGAGCAGATACTTCTCAGAAGTACAAATAGTCAATACATACATAAAGAAATGTTCTGGCGCACGCCTTTAATCCCAGCACTCGGGAGGCTGAGGTAGGCGGAGCGTTGTGGGTTCGAGGCCGGCTTGGGCTACAACGCGAGCACAAGACCGGCCTGAGCTACATAGTGCGACCCTGCCTCAAAAAAACCCGGGCCGGGAATTTGGCTCAGTGCCTTAAGCGCCTGCCCTGGCAGGCGCGAGGTTGTGAGTTCAATCCCCGGTGCCGCAAAAAAAAAAAAAAAAAAAAATGTTCAACATCTCTGGTCATTAGAGACATGCAAATTAAACAAATATGGAGATTTCATCTTACTCCACAAAAAATGACCATCATCAAGAAATCAAATAATCACAAATGCTGCTGAAGTTACAGAGAAAAGGGAATTCTCGTACATTGGTGGGAATGTAAACTGGTAAAAAAACCACTATGGAAATCAGTAAGGTGATTCCTCAAAGAGCTAAAAATAAAAATTCCATTCTACTCTAGAGGGGAGTATTCCCCTTCTAGGTATCTTTTTGAAACAGTTAAAGATATCATACTGGCTGGGTGTGGTGGCGCACGCCTTTAATCCCAGCACTCAGGAGGCTGAGGTAGGAGGAGCGTTGTGAGTTCGAGGCTGGCTTGGGCTACAACGCGAGCACAAGGCCAGCCTGAGCTACATAGTGCAACCCTGCCTCAAAAAATACTAGGGCCAGGAGTTTGACTCAATGGTTTAAGCACCTGTCTGGCAGGCGTGAAGTTGTGAGTTTGATCCCTGGATCCCTCCAAAAAAAAAAAAAAAAAAAAAAACGGATATCATACTGGAGCAATACATGAATATCCAGGTTTATAGCAGCACAGCTCATAATAGCTATATCTTGGAAGCAGACTGTATGTCCATCAACAAATGAATGGATAAAGGAAATGCATTTATACATAATGGAAACTATTCTGCCATAGCAAAAGATAAACTTGAGTCATTTGTAGGAAAAGAGATGCATTTTGAAACCATAAGGTTAAGTGTATTAAATCAGACACACAAGCTTAAATATTGCTCTGTTTCTTTTATATGAGACACCCAAAATGTAAATAAAAAATAAAATACAAGATAGATAATAGGAAATCAGCAGATAGATCTGTTACAAAATGGAAGGACAGGACCAGAGTTAGAGAGAACAATGGCTGCAGCACCAAACAAGCCCAGTCTGGGAACCGGTATCGTGCACGGGCATCCAGCACACTGGAAACAGCCAGACCCCTGCCTCTGTCAGCACGAGGGCTGGCAGACAAGAAGTACCATCCCCCCCTCACCACCCAAGCAACCAGCTTATCCGGAGAAACACAGGCTGTGATGATAGCTATTGAGGTGAAATGCAATTGGATGGCTGTGGTGCTTTGATATTTCACTAACGTTACAGGTCTAGGGCCAGTGGTCTGATCATAGGTTCAGAGGTTATCGTTAAGTAAAGTGTCATCGGGGGGAGGGGTCTCCTCCTGAGGGTTGCAACCACTGTTGATTCTCTATGGTCTTATTTTGAGGTCCTATGTCATTTCCATTGTTTTGTTGGGTTGGGTTTTATTCTCTTTTGTTTTGTTTGATTAAGTTAAATCCTGTGGCAGGAGAAGCTATTTCAAGGATAGCAAGATATAATATGGTAGCAATTTTGGGTTTACTATTGGCTTGTTTTGAAGTCCTTTAACACATTCATTGCTTTGTTTTTATTGTTTCTATTCCATTCTGTTCTGTTTGATTTATACCACGTCTGAAGTTATCTGCAGCTATTTTGAAGACATCAATGGGCATTATGGTAACTATTGTTAATTTCATAATGTTTTGAAGTCCTGTATCACTTACACTGGTTTGTTTTGATTGCTTTTATTCTGTTATATACTCTTTAAAATAAAAAAAAGGAAGGACATCAAGAGATAGAGGTGGGGGACAAAGGAAAAAGGATAAAAAAGGAACTAAGATATGTTATCTATATGTGCCAACTCCCCACAGGGAATGTAATCATGTACTACAAACATGTACCAATAAAATAAATCAAAAAAATTAAAATAAGACAACCCTGAAGGTTGGAACTCTCCTTAGAGACACACAAGCAGAGTGGGGGATGTGGCTCAGTGGCAGGGCACTTGCGTGGTAGAGACACAAACGGTAGTGTCTAGTGTCAGTAGTGTCATCTCCCCTCCTCACTTGCATCTCACTTATCCCTGTGGTTAACTAATTATCCTAAAAGACTTCACTCCAGGGTTTCCTGCTTCTTCCTGAGTCTCAGCTTCTCTCCACTGCACTCAACTATTCCCACCTCTGCCTCACGATAAGCCTGAGCACTTGGCACTTTTTCTTTACTGTTCTATACTGTCTTACAGGATTTAACTCACTTTGTTAGTTTATTTCATCATTTTCACCAATCCTCAGCATCCTAGTTAGATTATAACTTCAAAGCAGGGACTGAACACTACATGCATATTTGGATCATCAATACCTGACTCAATATTGGGCACACAGTGGGTAGAATAAATGGATTTTTAAATGAATGAAACCTAGAGATACATGAATATACCTCCACATACCACAGAGATGTATATATCTATATATATACATGAGTGTATGGATGTATGCTTTTTAAGTGTGTCTTTGCATATACATGTATATCATGCCCACTGCTACTTTTGTTAAAAATTTCAAAAAAAATCCTCCAAGCCATTATAAAGATCACTCAGGGAAGGGATTTTCTTGGACAGTTATAACTTTGTTTTGTATTGGCTGTTTGGCTAGAATTCTGGAAGAGTGTTTGCGTTTTCTTCTCTTGTGTATTTGTTTGAAGTGCTGTTTGCAACTGCTTTGCTTTGCAATTTCTCCAGCCTTTTTTTCTGGGAATTTGAAGTAAATCTTTGGAACTAATGGGGTGAGACAATGTGTATTCTGCATATACCTGTTGTTATTTATTGGCCTAACTGTGCACAACATTCTGGATAAACTGGCTTTGGAGATGCAGTGACTCATGCCATTTTTTCTGTAACCAGGGTGACCTGGAGCACTTCAGGCCAGGAGGAAATTGGTTTCTCATACTTAAGCTCTGTAGTTCCAACTGCAGATGAGTCTGGGCAGCATCTTGGCATCCATCAACATGACTGAATTAGTTGCTGCTCTTTCTAATATTAATAGTGATGGCGCCTGGCTACAGGAAACCTTCCCTGCTTGGCTAAAAGAGGTTGTGACCTACTTGCACATGGATTTAATGGGAGCGTGAAAATTTGCATTTGACTAAAGCTTTAACATCACCAATTAGAGACACTATAACATGAACTGAGCAACCTCTTATAAAACCCAGTGAGTATGAAGCTATTAGCTATTCAAATGTTGTGGATGAGAGTAACATGATTTGGTTCCATTTCTAACATCTAACAGATTTACCTGGGAAGTCTGCTCTTAGATGGAAGGTGGGAAAATGAAAAACTATAGGAAGAAACAGAGGGGAAGAAAGAGAGAGAGCGAGTGGGAGAGGGAGAAAGAGAGAGAGATTTAGAAGCCCAGGAATTGGTTACTAAAAACCACAGAGTTGGCACTGCTGAGAGGACTAAGAGTAGGGAAGGTTGTCCTGAGCATTTGGAGGATGGGGTTAGTGGTAGAGAAATGTTTAGAGAAGAGTTTTGAAAGAATCAGAAGGACCCTCAACTGTGTGCAAAGTGGTCCCGTACTGTATTTATGATCTCCTAGTTTAGTAAAATAAAAAGCATAGGGCGATCCCAGGTGAAATCTGCAAGAAACAGTAATGCTAAGTATTGGCTCTCAAAATGAATGGAGTTGTGAGATTCTAATGATTTTATGTGTGCGTGTGTGTGTGTGTGTGTGTGTGTGTGTGTGTTACTGGGAATGAACTCAGGGCCTTTGCACTGAGCTGTATCTCCAGACCGTTTATAATTTTTAATTTTAAGACAGAGTCTCACTGAGTTTCCCAGCTTGGACTTGAACTTGTAATCCTCCTGCCTCAGTCTCCCATGGAGCTGGGACACAAGCATGCACTGCTGGAGCCTAATGATTTCAAACAAAAATGGTGTTTTTTTTTTCCATTTTGCAAAGTGATAGATATGCAGAAAACTTAGAGGGAAAAAAAAAGAACCTAATAAACCAACAAAGACACAGATAGCTCTGCAGCAGAAAATTCCCCACCCCCAGCCAGTCTGTCAGTTGCCCAGGTAACAGTTCCTGTTACAAGTTCCTGTTATTTCTGTCCTTCTGTCTCATAGAAATAGTCGGTCACTGTGATACATAGTTGGTCACTATGATGCGTATTGTAAGAACCAAAGGCAAGCCGGGCGTGGTGGCTCACGCCTTTAATCCCAGCACTCCGGAGGCTGAGGTAGGCGGAGCGTTGTGAGTTCAAGGCCGGCTTGGGCTACAATGTGAGCCCAAGGCTGGCCTGAGCTACATAGTGTGACCCTGTCTCAAAAATCTAGGGCTGGGAGTTTGGCTCAACAGCTTAAGCGCCTGTCAGGCGCGAGGCTGTGAATTTGATCTCCGGTGCCGCAAAAAAACAAAAAAAAAAACAAAAAAAAAAACAAAAAAAAAAAACAAAGACAGTCAAGTACTCTGCCTCTGTACTCCTTTCGACTCCATAAAAACCTCCCTCCCCGGGCCTTCAGGGTCTGACATTTTGAGAGACAATTGATTCCCTGTCAGGGATCATCCGACATTAAATAAATCTGCCTCCAAATCCTGGGTGTCATTTCGGTGTTTCAGATTGCCATTGCCAATTTCACCTCCTAGAGATAATAATCTTTACTACACAGGGCAGGTGTGTTTCTGGTGTTTTGTCTATGTGCATATTCACATATGTACAGACCGTTTTTAGAATGTAAATTATAACTTACTGTACATACTGTCCCACAACCTGGGTAGAGTATATCGCAAAACCTGCCGGTATGCTGGCTGCAAACAATCGTTCTCTGTCTTTCTGTGGTTCTGTACACTCCATCCTTCCACCCCTTCTGACTGCCTGACTGCAGGAGGCTGATCCCACAGAGACTGAAGGCTGTGGACTGACCCAGGGGCCTCTTGTTTATTGACAGGGTAAAGGGCTCAGCTTAAAATAACGACAAGGCTCTGCTTTGTACATTACTTTGCATATATTTTCTTTCTAAGTATAAGAAGAGGCTTTTAAGTAAGCACGTAGGATAAAACGAAATAGATTGACAGCCTAACATTCAGGGCATCCCATTTGTGAAACTAAACCATGTAATCACAGCCTGGGGTAAGAAACCTGACTGCCCACAGAGAAAAAAGCTGAGATGTGTGGAAGGAATTGCATTCACAGTCCACACCAAGGTGCCTGCCCTGCACCTTTTTCTCTCATTTGTTTCATACTTTTGATGCTGACCGATGGGCCAGAAGTGTTGAGCCTGAATATTTCTCAGTTGGGTCCTATCTCTCCTGCCCTACTACTGCTGCCTAAATTTAGTTCTCATGACTTATAAGGATTGCTGCAAAATCTCGTATCTTGCCTTCTGGTTCTCAATTTAGCTCCCAGAACTCCTTCCTTACTGTTTGTACTTAAATGAACCTTGTGGTATGAATACATGTTTTCTCTTCCTGGTACCTATCACAGTGTAAGAAGCCACCCCAAAGTTTAATGGCCTAAAATAACCACTGTTTTATTATAGTCACAGGTTCTGTGCATGAGGAATTGGATAGGCATAGCAGGTTGGGTTTCCTCTGCCATCCAGGGCTCAGGTGACTGCAGTGGTTGGGGCTGAAGCAGCTGGTGCTGGCAGGTGTGCTCCTCAGAGGCTTTGGCTCTTGCATGTCTTGCCTCCATCTGCAGTGCTGAAGAACTGGTGCAGCTGGGACTGACCTATGTTTGGCCTCTCAACATTGTGGCCTTAGGATAAACACATTTCTTCCATGGAGGTCAATGTTTCTTGTGTTCCCAAGTCCCCAGGTCCCAAGGGAGCATAGCGAATCTCTTGGCCCTGCCTCAGAAGTTGTGTGCTTCACTATTCCATTGGTCAAATAGTCACAAACCTGCCTGCCCCTAGCTTAGAGAAGGGAACATAAACTCCACTGCCAATGGGAAGAAATGATAAAAATCTTAATAGTTGTGTTTTAGAATGGCCTATTTACTTAAATAGCTAGATCACTATCTTCTAGATCTTTGTAAGTATAATATAGTTTTGAAGGATACACACCAAACCATTCAAGTTGAAAGGAGGGGAAGAGATCTTTGCTCTTTTAAAATTGTTTATTTATCTATTCATTGTACTGAGGATTGAATGTAGGGTCTTCACACTAAGCTAAGTCTGCAGCCCATTTTAATTTTTTTATTTTTTTGAGACAGGATCTTGCTAAATTGCTAAGTTCCCTGGATTGAGCTCAAACTTATGATCTTCCTGCCTCAGTCTCCCAGGGTGCTGGGATTGTAGACAATACTACTACAAGTGACCTTATACTTTTTAACAATTCCAAATGAGAAAAAAAAGGTGATGACAATATGGATGTTTTCCATTTTTTGATGAAATATTATTTCTATATTTTCAAAAATCTTTCAAGACTGAGAATACTATGGTGGATCTCAAGGTACTACATTCTAAAAAAGAAGCACTGGATCATGTAGCTATATGCAGGACATACAAAAAGATTGTGACATGAGCTGGTCAAGATAAACCTATTACTCACCTTCAGGCCACAGAAGAGAGGCCAGAAAAATATGGGCTTTTTAAGAGGCCAAAGCATGGGCTTCTTTATGGAGAGTGGTCCTAGTACTCAGTTCTACAGCCCACGCTGCCTCCATCCTACATGGGAAATACCTGCTCATATTAAACCAAGCATGCATGGAGGATAGTGGGATGCTTTACAAGAATGATTTGAGGGATCCTCTGTCTATTGGGTTGGGGAAGGCACAGGACTGGTGACTGATTTCCACTAAAGGAGCCTAACAGTGAAAGGATGGGAGAATAGTGAGAGAGGACCCACTGGAAGGAAGCAGCACTTTTACTGATGGTCACAGGCAGAGTGGACCCACTCACAGGCATGTGAAAAGGCTCACCACCTGAGAGAATCAATGCAGGGACAGCCAGGGTCCCTATAGGAAGTATCTGCAAGGTGCATATGCCACACCCCGTGATAACTGTATCAGTCACGTAAGTTTGCCTCATTTGCTCCAATATTTTCCCAAGGGCAGAGTCAGTGAAGAGGAGGAGATAAAAAATGAACCATGTATCCTTTCTTCACTTCAAGTTTTGAAGACTGAAGCAAGCCTAGCAGAAGGGATGAGGGAAACTTTAAAATGAATGAAATATCGAATATGGAATATTAGACTTGGTATGACTTTTTACCATGCTCAAATGAGAGCGTTCTTACAACTAAACAAAATCAGAAAAGCTAAATTCTAGAATGGGAATTCTAGAATAGCAGAAAAAAGAATAGACAAGTCTCTTCTTCCTAGAGCTGTAATGTGCCTAGTATCTTCAATAAATGTGTTATACTTTTCTGTGTTTTTCTGATTTTTCAAATTTTATTTGGAGCATATATTGCTTATTATTTAAATGCACATTGAGTCATAACACTTCTGTGCTTTACACCTTTTGGTACCTTTGCATTACCCTCCTGATCAAAGCTAATTTTAAAACATAGCTTATGAGGTTGACAGAATCTAACTCCTGCCTACCTCTCTAGCTTCTTCTCTCAACCTTCCCTTAGCCATACATGGGTTAGTACAGTTATAGGGACATACAGGTTCCAAATGCATTGTAGTATTTTGTGTCTTTTCTCACAAAGGTTGTTCTTCTGGCTTGGAGCATCCGAATATCCCTCATCCTCTCCCCTTGTCTGAAGGGTTGTCTCCAATCCAGGCTTCACGTCAGGCACCATTTTTGCAGATCAACCTTGCAGTGATATAAGGAAGCCATAAAGCAGTTCCTCAAGTGAGAAACTGGGCTTTGCAGTTGGTATCACCTATGCCTTCAACCAATGACACCACAGACACTCTGCTTCTAATCCTATGAACAAACCAACACAAATGACAACTGGTTGCTGGGTCAATATTTAGTATGCAGGGAAAGTCAGGAGAGGCCAAGAAACATTATCTTTAATCATCTGGCTGAAATGAGCATCTAAAAGGAATAGATGCTTCTCAGAAAAAGAAGTACAAATGGCCAATAAATACATGAAGAAATGTTCGATGTCATTGGTCATTTGAGAAATGCAACACTGAAATTCCATCTTACTCCAGAAAGAATAGCTATCAACATAAAGGATAGATAATAAGAAGTAGGGAAATAAATTTTGTTCAAATGGGGGAGGAATCAAGAGATGGGCAGGGAGAGAAAGTGGATGAAATAAAAGAATTAAGATGTGTTATGTACAGGTGCCAACTTCCTGCAAAAATGTTATCATTATGTAATGCAAACATGTACTCATAAAAATAAAAATTTAAAACAAAAAAAAATCAAAGAATAACAAGTGTTGGCAAGACTGCAGGGGAAAATGAACACTTCTACAAGGTTGGTGAGAATGTAAACCTGTACAACCACTATGGAAATCAGTACAGACATTCCTCAAAAAGCTAAAACTAGAAATTTTATTCCACCCAGCTATTCCTCTTTTGTGTATCATCCTGAAAGAGTTAAAGACATCAGATTATGATGATACATGTATATTCATGCTTTTAATAGCACAATTCCCATGGGGAGGAGAACTAGACGCCAGCCCCTTCCTTTAAGTTGCACCAGTCATGTGCCAAGAGGAAGAGAACTAGACACCATCCCCTTCCTGTGAGTAGGTGCCATTTGCAGGGGAGGAAAATGAGACACCAGCCCCTTAAGGGGCCCCATAAGCATTTAGTGTTTCATTGACTTTATAGGCCTAAAGCCAGTAGTCCCATCATCTATTTAGAGGATAACAATATGCAATATAGCATCAATGGGGGATCTCCTTCTTAAGGTGGTAGCCATTGTTAATTCCCTATTATCTTGTTTTAAAGTCCTGTATCACTTTGTTTTGTTTGATTTGGTTTTATTCTGTTTTGTCTTGTTTGATTTTACTATATCTGATGACATGGGCAGCTGTTTCGAAAAGAACAAGGTAAATTATGGCAGCCATTTTAGATTTACTATTATCTTGTTATGAAGTCCCATATTGCATTCTTTGTTTTGTTTTTATTGGTTCTATTCTGTTGTTTTGTTTGATTTTACTATGCCTGATGGTGTGGGCAGCTATTTTGAAGACAACAAGAGGCACTATGGTAGCCATTGTTGATTTCCTATTATCTTGTTTTGAAATCCTGTACCATTTACACTCTTTTGTTTTGATTTGCTTTATTCTGTTTTATTTTTCTTGGTTTTATTCTCTTTAAATTAAAAAATTATATAATAGCACAATTCATAATAGTTAAATCATGGAAGTAGCCTAAGCAAATGTGGTATTTATACACAGTGTAGTTCTATTTTGTCATAAAGAAGGATGAACTTGAGCCATTTGCACCTTGAGACCATAATGTTAAGCAAAGCAAATCAGACACAAGCTTAAATATCTCAGGATGCCAGGTATGGTGGTGCATACCTGTAATCCCAGCACTTGAGAGCCTGAGGCAAGGATTGCTGTGAGTTCAAGGCCAGCCTGGACTACATAGCAAGACCCTGTCTCAAAAGCAAAAACACTTCATGGTATCTTGAATGTGAGAAACCTAAAACATAAATAAAGAGCAAAATAAAAGGTAGATAATAGGAAGTGGGGAGCTAGATCTTTCTCAAGTTGGAAGGGGATCAAGAGATGGAGGGGAAGGGAAGTGAGGGGAAGGGGATTAAAAATGAATTAAAATGTGTTATGCACATGTACCACTCCCCACAGGAATGTAATCATTATGTGCTGCAAACACATACTAACAAAAAATTAAACAACAATAATTTTCAAAAAAATCATATTATCTGAATCTCACAAAAACCTATACAGTGCCATCATCATTTTAAAGATTTTAAAGATGAAGAAAGTGAGAAGCAGTAAGGTTACCGGGTTTATCTGAAATTACAGTCAATTAGTGCCAAGTCCAGGACACGGGTACTGTATTAACCCATAACTTTCTCTATCTTGGTTAGTACATGTCAATATGATAAGGTCGTTAATAGCTGACTTGATAGTTGGTTGTGGTTAAGAGTTCAGAACAAAATCAACAGTGATCGTAACTCTTTCATGACTGTTTTACAATCTTCCCTTCCAGGAGGCAGCTGAGCCCATGTGAAGTGTTTAAGAAAGTAAAATTATATCAAGAAATCATTTAATGTGTTGTTTTTCTTGAAGTCTGCAGAGTTTTGGGATCAAATCAATCTGATGATGAATTTTAAAGCATCCTGTGTATCTTATGAACAATCACACTCCCTTTCTTTCCCCAGCAGAAGTTAGTCTGTGACTTATTGAAAAGAGAGCTATGCCTCCTTAGAAGGCTAATTCTAGCCTATCCCCTGGGATAAAGCCATAGGAAAAGTTAGTTTCATTATGGAAAATTTGATATTAATTCATTTACTCTGCTCATGCTTTTTTTTTTTTAATGAGGGGGGTTGAACTTAAGGCCTTCACACTGAACTACATCCCCAGAATATTTTTTATAAGTTCTGCTAAGTTGCCAAATTGCCCAGTTTATGCTCAAATTTGCAATCTTTCTGCCTCAGCCTCCTAGAGTGTTAGGATTACAGGAGTGCACCACTATATGCAGCTATGTTCTTGTTTATATTTAAAGATTGAATATTCCTTCTGAATAAGTGGAATAACAGATACGGCTTGCTAAATATAGTAAGATTCAAGTCTCTGTTCTTCCAATGTCTAGCACTGACTTTGGGCTAGTTACCTAAAATCCCTGTGCCTTTATTTCCTCATCTGTCAAACTAGTACTGACACTCATAAGGGTTACAAGAATTTCTTGTTGCCTACCCTGTATTTATTCTCCCAGCTTTCTACTTAGGGGTGCTTCTCCCCTGTTCTCTATTCCCCTGGTCTTTTGGGGCTCCATTACCTCAATCTAAGAATGTAGAACATGAACAACTGAGGAAACACTGCTCAGGGACCCTGGCCAGGAGGCTTCTTCAGTGCTAAGCACGAGATCCTGCCTAATTAGCATGCATCTGAACACTCAGGAGGAAGCTGAGTGCGGCTCTGGAGTGCTGCTATTTCCTGATGAAATAGAGATAGAGACTGTCTGGCTGGAGCAGCTCCAGTAGTATACCCACATGGGGACCCTGAGAACAAAGCCAACACACAAAGGAAGGTGGAGCACAGCCCATCGATGAAGGGAGACAAGGTGCTGAGGACACTGTTTAAGTCCAGTCATGTCTGAAGCCAGGCCTACACTTGCACTTCCCACTTGATTGTGAATCAGTAGATGCCCTTTGCATCTGTACCTGTTTGTTTCAGACCAGTCCAGAAAATCCTAAATTATATTCTACCCAAATGTGAGAACTAAAAATAAACTCATGCATGATACGGTGCTTAGCAAAATACACATTATATAGTAAATGCTTGATAAAGGTTAACTTGATTCTGCTTCTGACCTAGAAGTTTAGTTCATAAAGAGGGGAACTCTATGATTATTTTATATATCCTGAAAACTTTTCCAGTTACAAGAAAGGACCAGTCTGACTGGTAGGTTGAATTCCATGAAGTAGGATATCAGAGATTCCAGGAAGACTTTCCTATTCCCCAAAACTTCTTGGCACTGATAGTCCCAGATCTAAAAACAGTTATTAATTCTTTTGCTTTAAATCCTTTAAAGAGGAGTTTCTTACTGATAACCCCTGTGTGAATGAGATTTTGATAGTGGCTGATAGAGACAGCAGAGTCCACAAGACACTCTGAGAGTCACTGAGGGATGCAGCCATGCCCTGAGGGGAACACAGGACTCAACATACAACGATCTCCCTGCATGGTTCTGCTCTGGCTGTCTTTACTAGGCACCCTCAAGAAATTCCAATCTGAGATTTTTTTTTTTTTTTCGGCACCGGGGATTGAACTCACAACCTTGTGCCTACCTGACAGGCGCATAAGCCGCTGAGCCAAACCTCCAGCCCTGGTTTTTTGAGGTAGGGTCACACTGTGTAGCTCAGCCCGGCCTTGAGCTCGCGTTGTAGCCCAAGCCGGCCTCGAACTCACAATGCTCCTCCTACCTCAGCCTCCCGAGTGCTGGGACTCAAGGTGTGCGCCACCACGCCCGGCTGCAATCTGAGATTTTAAAAGGCCCTTAATATTGTTTAATTTTGTTATGGTTTGTGTCTAGAGGTCCCCTCAAAGCTTCATGCGGTCCTGGGGGCTTCAGAGGTGGCTGAATCTAGAGTTCGTGATTGATTCATGGTCCAACGCTGGGGTTAAGGGTGTGAGTGCTGCAGCCACCCCAGGATGGGGTACATACATACATACAGTATAAGGGACAGAAAGAGTCTTGTCTCTCTCTCGTTGCTTTTGCTATCTTGTGCCACCATGAACTGTTGTCTCTCTGCCAAGTCACCGGGCCTTGGAGCCAGCTGATTGTGAATCGAAACCTCTACAAACTATGAGCTAAATAAACCTTTCCTCCCTTAACTTGTGGATGTTGAGAAATTTGTCTCAGCAACGAGAAAAGTAACTAAGACAAATTTAAAGAAGATTACTTGGCTAAAATGACCTGGCAAACCTTTGTTAAACAAGCTAGTCTTTCTCTTCTGCCTGGAGAAGTCCTCCAAATCTGCCTTTTGCTGTAGAAGTCCAAAGGGAATCGAGGACACAGGGTGGTAGCAGCCAAGAGGCACTGGCAGCAGTCCAAAGGTGCAGTGCCAGGGCTCCAGTGAAGACAGAATCAAAACTTTTTTCTTGGCAGGTGTGTGTGAGGCAGGTACCTTGGCCACCTGTGATTCTTGGCCTGTAAAGGAGATGGCTGGAGACAAAGGATGGAGAAACTGCCTGGACTGAGTACAGAGTAAATGTTTTAAAGTTCTGTCAGAACAAGGACACACATGCCCCTGGGTAAGGACCTGAGTCATATTTCAAAGAAATTAGGTGGAGCTTACTGGAAGATATCATGTAAACAACTTCAAATGGCCCATTTTAACTGTAGAAGTTTCGATTTCGTTCTCTCTTTCCTTCCTCTTTTTCTTCCTTTCATTTTTTCTTTTCCTTTTCTTTTTCTTTTTATTTCTTTTCTCCTTTTTAAGCATACGTGCCACCCTCCACCAGCCACCAAAGTCTTGTTCTGTTGATATGAGTACTTTTCACCTCAAAGCCCCATTTTTGTGATTACATAGACATTTTCTACTTCTTTTCATTTGCTAGCCAGAACTTGTCAGGTAGCAGAATGTCAAACATTTGTACCACCTGCTTCGACTAAGTGCTCTAAACCATTGTCAGGTAGGTCAGAGCACAAAGCGCCAGAGGCGGTAGCATTCTACCTTCTTAATCTAAGTGACTTGGGGAAATGGCCCTTCTACAAGAATTTAGACAGAATCAGAAAGGATGTAACCTTTTTTTTTACATTACAGTTATTTAAGCCTAAGTATCGGACACCTGAAATTATTTTTGAATTTGCTTCTCATGCTCCGGGATAAATTATGTTTTAGCATTTTCCACTTCATATTCTTTTTTTTTTTTTTTTTTTGTGGTCCCAGAGATCAAACTCATGACCTTGCACTTACTAGGCAAGCACTCCCACCGCTGAGCTAAATACCCAGCCCTCCACTTCATATTCTTTCATCCTTTTCATTTCTATCTCACTGCTTGTATTTAAATAAATATTCTGCATGCCTCCCACAACTAGTATTAGCCCTAATATGAATTTGCATTTCTAAGAGTCCCTATCTCAATGTAACATGCATAAGATAATTTGTCCAACAGCAAGAAAATGTATGCAAGATAACCAGGCATGAAAGAGAATTATTAATTAGAGATATCATGTGAAAAAATATTATGAGACTTAATATCAAATTAGAGTATTAGCTTCCTCAAAATCACATTCCATATAAGACACCCTCTTACTTAAATTCATAAGCAAACCAATCCCACTATTTAGAAATATTTATATATGCTAAGCAATCTTCTGACTGTTTGTATGATGAAAGTAATGATTTTAAAGTGTAAGCAGTGGTGATTAGCTGATGCCTCAAAATAGCGGCATAACTGAATAATGTGAAGATTCATTCAATAAATATTGAACAAGTATGATATGCCAGCACTGTGTGGACCAGGAAGGATCATATGTGACTGGACTTGATTTAGAGCTAGAAAGTTTAAGATAAAGGGACTAGTAGCTGGCAAGGAAGGGCCTTCTTGCTGTATCCTTCTGTAGCAGAAGTCTGAGGGGTAGGATAGGACAAGAAAGAGACAATAGGACCACATTTGACCTTTTATAACAAATTTACTCCCAGGGTAACAGCATTAATCCATTCATGCAGGTGGTGCCCCCTTGACCCAAAAGCGTCCTATTAGGCCTTACCTCCCAACACCGCAGCATTGAAGATCAAGTTTCCAGCACATGAACTTTGGGAGACATATTCAATCCATAGTGCCAGTCACAGTAATTCCCTTTACCTTTGATGATAATGCTTGGTCGAGGGATTTGTATGCATTCAGTCTGACCAAAGAAGTATAATGTATCTGATGGAAGACATCAAAGAAAACTTTCATCCCTGATTTTTTTTTTAAAAGTCTGTAACAAGAAAAGTTCCAGGGCTGGGAGTTTGGCTCAGTGGCTTAAGCGCCTGCCTGGCAGGCGCGAGGTTGTGAGTTTGATCCCCAGTGCCACAAAAAAAAAAAAAAAAAAAAAAAAGAAAAAAAAAAAGTTCCTGCCGGGCATGGTGGCGCACGCCTTTAATCCCAGCACTCAGGAGGCTGAGGTAGGAGGAGCGTTGTGAGTTTGAGGCTGACTTGGGCTACAACGCGAGCACAAGGCCAGCCTGAGCTACATAGTGCAACCCTGCCTCAAAAAACTAGGGCTGGGAGTTTGGCTCAGTGGCTTAAGCGCCTGTCTGGCAGACGTGAGGCTGTGAGTTCGATCCCTGGTGCTGCAAAAAAAAAAAAAGAAAGAAAGAAAAGTTCCTGCTTTTCTCCTTTCCTTTCTCTGTGACTTTGATTCTATCATATGAAGATGGAATATCTACATTTGTAATAGTCATATTAGGACCATAGTGAGAAGCCTGAAGACAAATGATAAAGGACAGAAAATGATGAGGTCTCCAACAACATCACAGAGTAGCCAAGCCAATAGTATGATTGCTTCTACCTTAGAACATTTAGCTAAGAAAACAATAAATGTTCTCATAGTTAAAGTTATTACCAGTTGTGTGTGCAGTTAAATTTATCCTAACTGCTGTCTTGCCAAGAATGACATTTGTACACTTGGCTGGTGTTTGGGCCTTATCATGAAGAAGACTGGGAGCTACTTACTGGAAGATTTAAGTAGGGAAAAGTGTTGTAAAATTTGTGCCTAAAAATCATTACGAGGTTGCTGTGTGCAGAATGGAAAGGCAAGAGGAAGCAAAGGCAGAGAGACCAGCTGTGAAGTTACTGAAAACTGCTCAAGAGATTAGGTTGAACCCACGAAGCAATAATAATTGGGGCGCAAGGAATAAGTCTGAGGGCCATTATTGAGTCAAAATAACATAATTTAGTGATTATGTGGGAGTGAGAGCGGGGGAAGATAGGACACTCCAAGATGGCTCCAGGCTTCTAGCTCAGTTGACAGATTTGGCACAAATTGTGGCTTTGCCACAAGCTGGTCAAGTGATTCTAGGCGAGTTTCCTCATTTCATGAGGCTTGATTAAAAATACGGCAGAAGTTAAACTTCACCTTCCAAAAATGCTGTTACTGCTGAGAGGACTGAAAGGAACCAAGACAACCACCCTGGGCAAGGAAAAAAATCCTGTTTTTTTTTTTATTGGGGCCTTGTATTAATTTGTGCAGAGCTGGGTAATGGGTAACTTTGATTATTGTTCTATCTTTTCATCTTAAACTGACAACAATTTAAAGGCTCAAAAATGCATGGGTAGTGATTAAGTATTAAAACCAGCAAAACATCATTTTTCACATATTGCCAGAGTTACTCTTCACTAAAATTCTTACACTTCTCCACATCCCGCTAGGTTCTCTGCTGAGCATGGAAGTCATTATCACCAAATATGCTAGCTGCAAAGGGGAACAATTCACAAAGATCCTGTTCCAGTACTGGGGATTTAACACAGGCCCTTGGCACTAAGATACATCCCAAGCCCTTTTTATTTATTTATTTATTTATTTATTTATTTAGAGATAGGGTTTCACTAAGTTACTAAATTGCCCAGAATGGGCTTGAACTTGCAGCATTCCTGCCTCAGCTTCCTATGGTGCTGGGATTGCAAGCTTGCATCACTACACCCAGCTCAAGCCTGTTCCTTTTTCCTGAGAGTAAGAAACAACAGATCAGATGAAAGTGATGTTCCATATCCCTGCGGGGAATGATGCAAAGCAGGCACAAAGCAGGGAGATTGTTACCAGGATACATGCCTGTTGGGTAGCAGAGGTCACAGACCCAGGGAAAGGGTTACATGAATGACTAACTGGTTTTGGTTTTATCCTATGGGATGATTGCCTGAGGTTCACCAAGCTTTACCACAGTCCAGACACTTAATCTCTCTCATCCTTACACCACATTTCATGTTAGTTTTTAACATGATCTCACTTTATAGGGGAGAAGCTGAAGAATACAAAGGCCCAGATCTGTCCCTCTATTCTGTACAACTCTGGAGAGTCAGCCCTGTCTCTATCTTCCACACCTCCAACCCTTACTTGCTAAAGCCTCTGTAGCAACTACATCACAATTCAACATTTCCCTTTATCAACCATGCATGTTTCACTCACACACTTAGAGAAGTTGTTTCTGCCAGTGCTCCCCAATAAAATTCCTGCATGTGTCAAATAAAAAATAAAAACAGAGCTAGATAGAAAAGTAGTAAAAGCAAATTTTACTTAGGAACTGTTGTCATAGGGGAAAAAAAACTGGGCTCAATTCTGAAAACAAGGATGAGATGTTACACCCAAGGGACAGGTTGTGAGTTCCATAGATGGAAAATGACTAATATGAAAAATCAGGAGTCAGACTAAAAACAACTTGGCATGATTTGTGATGAATACAGACCAGGGTGATTAGATGCCATGTGGGAGAGAGTGAGGGAATGAGAGAGGAATTTGATCAGATATTGAGAGTGCTAGATTCTCTCTGAAGTGTTCTTGCTAAATCAACATGATGCATGTCAAACAAGGAAAGACCTTGAAGGCCATGGTCCAAAGCTAGCTGAGAAGAGGACTTAGAAGAATCTGCCCAAATTTTGTCAAGGAGAAACTCATTGCAGCCTGCAAATTTCTGTCTATCTCCTGGGGGACCTGACCTGTGATACCAACATAGACTCGTCAGTTAACTCTACTATGTACACAAACTGTTCCTACTGTCATCATTTTATTATGTTTAAAAAGATACTTTAAGGTGATCAGAAGCAAAATTCAATCTCTCTGAAATCCAGAATACAGAACTGGAAAATAACAACTTGGCAAAGAAAAAAAGAGAAGTAGATTGCTGGGAATCAGGAAGGAGCTGACGGGAAAAATTAGAAGCTAAGGGATGTTGGAAAGATGGTCCACAAGAGAAAAGAATGAAACAATCTGGCCTCTCTCTCCAGGTCATGGCTCATGAGGAGGTGGGACCCACAGTGACTGGGGAAAAGGCAGCCACAGGAGACTGCTGCAGTCTGGGACTGGGCCAGAAAGTGATCCCTGAGAAGGTTAAACTCCCAGGCCAGAAAGGGCACACAGCCTGCTCCCTGCTGTGAGTTTTGATCAGAAATACCCAGGGTCTGAAGGTACCCCATGGCATTAAGTACCTGAACCCTTGTCATGCCAACATCCAGCACAGATCAGAGGTCTGATAGCCTTGACTATCTACGGTGCAGGAACATGTCTTTGCATGTACATGGCCACAGCCCAGAGTGAACAGAGCAGGCACACATACCTGTAAGGGCACACCTCACTAACCCGAAATCCCCAAGTCTAGGCAGGGAAAACCATGACTTGCTAGACTTCAAAACCAGATCCTTGAAGGAAACCACTTGCTCAAAAATATTGAGAAAAAAAATTTTTTTCTAGTTTTGTGTTCCTTTTGTCTTCTTTTTCTTATCCTTTTTTCTTTCCCCTTTCATTTTTTTCTATTTTTTATTCTTCATATTCTTTTTTCTCTTTTTTCTTCTATCTTCTATTTCTCATTGTTTTCCTGTTACCTTTATCAAATTCTGTACATATTCTTCTACTTCTTACGGGATCCTTTGTTTCAATTTTCTCTCTTCCTTCTCATCTCCCATTGTTTAATTTCTTAAACTTCTTGCATTTTCCCATTCCCAATCCCCCTGTATTTTTAATCACACAGCTATTAAGCTTTATTAATCTTACACAGCTAACTCTATGTTACTGCTGTTCAATTCTTTCCTATCATTAGTGGAGCTATAGTTGTAGCATTTAGTACATATCTGCTATATGTCAATATTTCCTTTGTCTCAGTGTTTACACTAGAATTTCGGATTTCTCTTCTAAGGTTAAAGTTTCTTATGGTATGTCAATATCCAGTTTGTCTTGGACAATGTTACTGTTGCTGATTTACTTGTTATTGCTAGGGTCACATACTTGTTGCTATTAACAGGTTTTCTCTGTATGCAAATAGCCAGATTACTTTGGTGACATTAACAACACTTCCATCTATTCCCAGAGAACTGTGTACTGGTCCATTTACACTACATCCTCCTCTCTCAAATTAACAGAGGATACCAAGTGTGGTGACACACACTTGTAATCTCAGCATTTGAGAGGCAGAGGCAGGAGGATTGCTACTATTTCAAGGCCAACCTGGGCTATTTAGTAAGTTCAAGGCCAGGCTGGACTACGCAGCGAGACCCTGTCTCAAAAAAAAAAAAAAAAAAAAAAGTCAAATTAACAGTGTTGGGACAGAGGCAAAGGACTATAGTTAGTCAGGCCCTGAGTGCACCACTGAAAAGCAGGCTAACTAAAGATATCTCCATACTAACAACAAAGTTTTTCCATTACAAGCAACCACAAACCTTAGCATAAAACAAACAAAAAAACCAAAGAATAGAAATATGAGAAGATGAGGCAATAAAATGCCTCCTAAATCTTCCAACTCCCCTAAAGCTGATCCATGGGGGATCAAAAACCACACAGCCAAATTATTTGAAAGGATAACAGAAGCAATTTTTTTAAAAAGCCAGATCAATAAGGTGCTTATTGTACTCACAGAAAATGTAACTAATCCGATAACGGATGTAATGAGGAAAAGACCAGGGAATTTACAGAAGACATTAATAAAAAGCTAGGTGAGCCAAACAAAATGACACTAAATATGAATGACCAGTTTAGCAAAGAATAGAGTCTACAAGAAGGTTCCAAACAGAAATTCAGAAGGTTTAAAAATTATTTTGAAAGTATGGGCAGCAGAAGTAACTGGTATGGAGTACTCTGTTTCCAGGGGTGCTGAGTCAGGCATGGTGACACACATCTGCAATCCCAGCACTCAGGAGGTTGAGGCAGGAGGCTCACTGTAAGTTCGAGGTCAGCCTGAGTGGCATAGTGAGTTCAAGGACAGCTTGAACTACATTCTGAGACCTCATCTCCAAAAACAAAATAAAATTTTAAAAAAGCCAAGCTCAAGCAGGGCTTGGTGGTGCACGCCTTTAATCCCAGCACTCGGGAGGCTGAGGTAGGAGGAATGTTGTGAGTTTGAGGCCGGCTCGGACTACAACATGAGCAAGGCCAGCCTGAACTCCATAGTGCGACCCTGCCTCAAAAAAGCTAGGGCCAGGAGTTTGGCTCAGTGGCTTAAGTGCCTGCCTGTGCAAGGTTGGGAGTTCGATCCCTGATACTGGGAGAAAAAAATAAATAGCCAAGAATGGTGGCACATGCCTATAATCTCAGTCTTCAGGAGCCTAAAACAGGAGGATTGCCCCAAGATTGAGGATAACCAGAGCTACACAGTAAGTTCAAGGCTAGCTTGACAGTCATAACTACATATCAAGTCTCAACAAAACAAAACAGAGAGGGGTGCCTTCAAAGACCATTACTCAGAGATACCTTAAAGATAACAAGAGAACATTAAAAAGGGACCCAATAGTGGCTAGATGACTCCAAAAAGACTAATCTAAGATTAATTGGAATAAGTAAAAAATCAGAAAATAGCACAAAGGGCGTAAAAAACTGTTTACAGAAATAATAGCACAAAAAAAAAACAGCATAAAACTTCCCAAATATAGGAAAGAATTAAGCACACAAATAAGTGAGGTATATAGAACCCCAATAACCACGAACAAAATAGAACCTCTCTGTGTCACTTCATAGTCGAAATTGCAGAAGTCCAACACAGAGATAGAACCTTAAAAACTGTAAGCGCAAAGCAGCAAATCACTCATAAAGGTAAACTCATTAGAATTTTTAAATTTTTCTCAATTTTATTTATTCATTTATTTTTATGAGTGTGCAGTTGCAGTACATAATGTTTACATGATGTGTGGAGTTAGTGCATGTACGTAACACATTTTAATTCCTTTTTTTTATTCCCTTTCCCTTCCTCCCCCATCCCATCAGTGATCACTTTTCCATTTGAGAAATATCTACTTCCCTGCTTTCTATTATGTTTTGTTTTGCTTTTTGTTTGTAATCTGGGTTTCTCAGATAAGAGAAACCATGTGATATTTAAGCTTGTGTGTCTGATCTATTTCACTTAACATTATGGTTTCAAGGTCTATTCATTTTCCTACAAATAACTCAAGCCTACCCTTCTTTATGGCACTGTATTACTCCACTGTGTACACTACCACATTTTCTTTACCCATTCATTTGCTGATGTACATATAGGCTGCTTCCAAGGTTTAGCTACTGTGAACTGTGCTGCTATAAACATGGATATGCACATCTCACTGTAATATGATGTCTTTAACTCTTTTGGGAAGATACCAAGAAAGAGAACAGCTGGGTGGAATGGAATCTCTAGTTTTAGTTTTTGAGAAATCTCCATACTGATTTCCATGGTGATTATATAAGTCATATCTCGGGAAGAGTCGCTGATATTAAGCATCCCCCTGCTTGCTACGTGACTCACTTCCCCATTTGTCCTTGATTTAGTCAATTTTACCTAAACAATTTATCTTATTGGTTGACCACAGTTCTGTCCCACCTCAAGCCCATCTACCTTGCAAGTTCCCAGTTTTCCCCATCAGGGTTTTACTCTATAAAAGTCACTAGAAAAGACAGAGTCTTGGGCAACCCACTTGGGATTCCTCTGTCTCTCTCTTAGACTGAAGCTTTCTTTCTGTCAATAAATGTTTCTGTTCTTAACCTCCGATATTCCTAAAATTCATTCTTCAATTTTAGAGAACACGAACTCGTTCCGGACATATAGTAGGTTGGGAGTTTTGTTCCCCTATATCAAGATGAATAGATATTTTACAGAAGAAGTACAAATAGCCAATAACGTTGAAATGTTGAAAATTGTTGGCCACTAGAGAAACACAAATTGAAACAATAGTGAGATTCTGCTTTACTCCAGAAAGAGTGGCTATCATCAAGAAATCAAATAGCAAATGATAGTGAGGCTGCGGACAGAAAGTAACCCTTCTACATTGTTGGTAGGAATGTAAATTAGTGCAACACTATGGGAAACAGTATGGAGATTCTTCAAAACAGCTAAAACTACGTATTTCAATCCACCCAGCTATTCCCTTGTAAGTATCTTCTGAAATGAGTTAAAGATACCATATTACAGATATCCTTGCATACCCATATTTACAGCAGCATAGTTCACACTAGCTAAATCTTTTTTTTTTTTTTTTTTTGTGGCACCGGGGATCGAGCTCATAACCTCGCGCCTGCCTGACAGACGCGTAAGCCGCTGAGCCAAACTCCCGGCCCTGGTTTTTTTGAGACAGGGTCGCACTGTGTAGCTCAGGCCGGCCTTGTGCTCGCGTTGTAGCCCAAGCCGGCCTCGAACTCACAACGCTCCGCCTACCTCAGCCTCCCGAGTGCTCACATTAGCTAAATCTTGAAAGCACCCTGTATGTTCAACAGATGAATGGATAAAGGAAATTTGGTAGTTTACACAGTGGAATACTACTGTGCTATAAAAACGGACAAGCTTGAATCACTTGTGGGAAAATGGAAACATCTTGAGGCCATAATAGTTTTTTGTTTGTTTTTTTGTTTGTTTTTGTATCAGGGTTTGAACTCATGACCTCACACTTGCCAGGCAGGAGCTAAATCCCTGGCCTTTTTTTTTTTGTTGTTGTTCATTTGTTTGTTTTGGTACAGGGGATTGAACTCATAACCTCGTGCTTGCCAGGCAGGCACTTGTGCTGCTGAGCTAAACCCCTGACCAAGAACATAATGTTAAGTGAAATGTATCAGACACAGAAACTTAAATATTGAATGGTTTCTCTCATATAAGAAACTCAAAATATAAATAAAGGTCAAAATAAAAGGTTGAATAGGAAGTAGAAAGATAGATCTTTTGTATTTGGGAAGGGGGCCAAAAAAAAGAATTAAGATGTGCTATGTACATGTACTAACTCCCTATGAGAAATAGGTTCACTATGTACTACAAACACATACTGATAAAAAAATAAATAAAAGTTGGAAAAGAAAAAAATTTTAATTTGAAAAATAAAGAAATGAAAAATAAAGGAAATTTTGGAATATTTATGCTTATGTGTTTGATCCGTGTCACTTAAGATTATTGTCTCGAAGTCCCAGCTATTCCTTGGACAGAGAATTAATATAGAGAATATATAAGACCTAAAAAAAAACACTAGACCCCTCCCCAAAATGAAAGACTCGGTCAAAAAATGGGCAAATGTAGTTAACAGACTCTTCTTAGAAGACGTACAAATGGCCAAAAAATACATTAAGAAATGTTTGACATCTCTGATTGTGAGAAAAATGCAAATTAATGCAACACTGAGATTCCATCTTACTTCAGAAAGAAAGGGTATCAGTTTTATATTTTACATATGTATATCTATTGTTCACATGTCATTTGCTAGAAGGACTATCCCCACTGAAATGATATTGGCACCTTTGTTGAAAATCAGCCGCCCAGAAAACTATGGGTTTATTTCTGTATTTCTAATTCCATTTTTCTACATACAAGCCTTTATAGCAATCTAACACTGTCATGATAACTGATTCTTTATAATAACTTTAAAATAGGACACGTTGTATAGAACTCTCTAATCACCATTTACATTTCATTCATACCTAATTGGCATACTTTTTAAAACTAGCCTAGGAGTCACACAAATCATTGTGAGGGTCTGGAGGGGGATTGATTTCAAAAGTGCAAGAAGGAATTTTGGAAGGAATGATAAAAATATA
>RJWM01026425.1:13216-28204 GCA_004363535.1 Dasyprocta punctata | reverse complement strand
GGGCCCTCCGCCTGACACTGTCCACCACGACCTGATGCTGTCAGGGGGCCCTTGCCAGAGTCTTTGGACTTTCAGCCTTCAAAACTGTGAGCCAAATGAAACTTCTTTCTTTATAAGCATTATTTAACACAGACAAATAGGCAAATATTTTGTTATATTAATAGAAAATGGAGTAATGAACTATGTAATTGAAGCTGAGGCAGACAATACAGTAGATACCTCGATTCCCAGTGCAGGTCTGGCTTTAGCTGTGTCATGATAATAGAGACCTTGGGGGTCAGCGTAATTCACAAGAGGCTGTAGCCAGCGGTGATGTATGGGAGCAGTTAGCAAAGGCTTGGACTGGGGCACCTGTAGCAATAGTGAATGGTAAGAGCTGCAGTTGGCTTGCCTTGGGAATCAGTCTAAATAAAGACTCCAACAGGGATTCTGTCAGTCATTTACATGGGAATAACAAGTTTCTACTACAGTTTAGCTCCTAATTTAAAGAGACTTCTTGGTAATTCCTGGAGATACTCATGTATAAGTGTGGTAATATTATTTTCAAACCAAAACAGTATCTATGTCCTACATTTTTCTATTTGTTGTTTTGCTCTGCAAGCATACAAACTGTACTGCACTGCTGAATTATTGAGCTCTGAGAAATGCAAAGGTCTCTTCTTGAGTTGGGAAAGATGTGAAAGAGATGTGCTGTTAGGTTAATAATAAGACCAACTAAAGCATGTTCCCTGGAGTTTGTCAGACCTCTCTGTTAAAGCTTATGTCTAGATGTCCCCTTACTAAAAAAGCCTCATGCAGTCGTGGGGGACAGGCTTCTCAGAGGTGACCAAATCTAGAGTTGGTGATGATTCACAGTCCAATGCTGGGATTAAGGCTATGAGTGCCACACTCGCCATTGGGCAGGTATTTTGCATGGAATATAAGGGCCAGAAAGAGGTTTGTGCTTTTATTTCCTTTGTGGTTTTTGCTGTTTGCAGCCTCCGTGAACTGATGGCCCTCTACCATGTGCCACTCTGCCTTGGAGCTGGTCGATTAACTGAAACCTCTACAAGCTGTGATCTAAATAAACGTTTCCTCCTTTAACTTTGGGGTTGGGTATTTTGTTTCAGCAATGAGAGAAAAGTACCTAAGACAATTCCTCACACAACACATTACATAATCCGGACATTTATTTTGCATTAATGAGGTTTGCTTTCAGATCATTTCACATCCTTTCCATATGTATGTTTTAATTGGATCAATATGAGCAAGTGATTTAAATAGTACTTCAAATGAAATGGCATAAAACAAAAGCAACTACTTGGAATAATCTGACAATGAAATATAGTTAAAACACCTTCATGGAGAAAGCTGACTTTTGGATTGTACGTGTTTATATCTCCCTCTCTCTTTCCCTCTGTCTCTCTCTCTAGATTATAATACTGCATGAAGTTTGGGTTAAATGTCTTGCTGTTCATCTTGTAATTTTTGTTATTTATTATTATTATTATTATTATTATTATTTTGGTACCGGGGGTTGAACTCAGAACCTCTCGACTGCCAGGAAGGCACTTAGGCCACTGAACTAAATCCACCACTCTATTTTTTTGAGACAGGATCTCACTATGCAGTTCAGGGTGGCCTTGAATTCACTTTGTTGCCCAGGCTTGTCTTGAACTCTAAATGATCCTCCTTCCTCAGCCTCCTGAGTACTGGGATTAAAGGTATGTGCCACCACGCCCGGCTTTGTTATTTATTTATAAAGCCCTGTAAATTCTACATAAAAGAAATGAATTTAACATCTTAGTGTATATCAAGCTAGAATTTTATTTGCTACGAGTGTGCTAAACAAACATTTTTTCTACTCCATAGCAGTCACATAGTCTGTTCCCTCCCCACCCCACAGAAGTAGTCTGTTTCACTGTTTTCTGAGTACAACTAATGATGTTTCACCATGTTTGAGAAATGGTTCAAAAATTACATCATTACATTGAACTACATAATACACGTTTCTAAAAGCAATGAGCAGAATAAATATTAATGGAAAGCAAATGAAAAGTGAAACTGGCTGAGATTTCAGCACCTAGGGATCACTTCCCAAAGCTTTCTCCAAGTGAGGAGCCGGGCTCGGGGACTGCTCACAGTTCCCCTGGACTTCGTTCATTTTTTCTTTCAATTTGTGGACAAGCTCCAGGAGGCTCAGGGCTTCCTTGTCGAATGCATTTCTCCGCAGTTTCTTTAAAGCCAATTTCTCCAAAGAATTAATACTTTTCTCTCTTACAAGTGATGGCGCTTCTATTTGTGTTGCTTTTAAATAATGCCTAATTGCCTCAGTGTCAGATTTCTTTTGATATTCCTGAAATTTGCCATAGTAGAAATGTCCCTTTTGTTGTATGTTTTTGTCAGCTGGTGTCATGGATAAAAACTTTTGAAAAGTGTCTTCGGCTTCTCTGTATTTCCCTGCTTCAATATACATAAGTGCCAGGTGTAGAAGAGCAATTTCAAATGTGGGCTTTTGTTTCACAGCAAATTCAAAATAAAATATCGCTAATCTTATATATCTGTCCATATTCTCTCTATCCTGGCCCCTTGGCTGCATGTTTACAGCTTCCTTTATTTGGGCCACTTTTGTTCTGTAACAAAGCCCTACCTGATGATTCAGGAAAGCAGAGTTGGGTATTTCCTGCAAGGCCTTTTGAAAAAGATTAAGAGCTTTATCCACACAGTCTGCTTTTCGATAAAACATGGCTGCATATCGAAAGATGTAGGTATGGGAGGACTTGCTGCAGAGAGCTTCTTCAATGTACTTTTTTCCTTCAGTTTCCTGTCCCAAATCCTGAAGCTTCAGGGCAAGGAGGACCTTGATGTATGTATCATTAGGGTTCAGCCTCATGGCCTTTCTCAGGGGGTCTAAGGAAAATGCTGTCCCATTCTTGTACAACTTGTTAGAGTAATCCAGGCGATAGGTGGTGATAGCATACCCGGTGTTGAATTCAGGGTTTTCAGGCTCCACTTCCAAAGCATTTTGAAAGCAGGCCATAGCTCGCTCATAATTCTTTCTTCCACACTTCAACAAGGCCCATCCTTCCTCACAGTCCATCTCAGGGCACTCCATCCTATAGTGAAAGGAACTTGAAAATTTCTTGCAAACGTTCTGAACCTTGTCCAGGTACATCTTGGCATCTGCCAACCTGCCCATGTGGTAATACACCCAGGCATAATTGCCCCAGGTCACCAGGCTTCTCACATCTGACTGGTCAGTGTATTCATTCTGGATCAAGCTTTCAGCATCCTGCAGGCTCTGCAGGGCTTTGTCATTCTGGCCTTTCAGGTGTTCCACATAGGCCTGGAGGTTGTGAATTCCCACATTGCACTTGATGTCCAGGAACTCAATCTCTTCCAAGACTCTGCTTTCTAAATCTGATATTTCAGTTTCTTCAATTGCTAGTTCCCATGTAAAGTGACATTTCAGTTGAACCAGGTAATCCTTGATCTGGTTATCACCAACCTTGTTACTGTAAAACAAAAGTAAATCTTGTTAGGAGATGAAGAGCCCAAATAAAATAAGCCAAGTAGAACACTTTGTATGATCTTAGCACTATTCTGAAAGTCTTACATTTACTCAGATTTTCCTTAGAGTCCCTGAATTTGTAAAAAACACATTGATGGAGGATGTAGTTTACTTCTTTCTATATGGGAATTCCAGCACTACTGTGTGCTCTGAAGTCCCCTTTATAAAATGGGGATAATGACACTGCTCATCAAAGTCGCCTTTGAGAGGATTAATAGGCTTATTATGTAAAGAACTTACAGCACATTATATGCTACAGAAGACTTCCCTGTTTTATTATGAAGGCCACCAAAGTGACATAGAATTTGACAAAGTTTATTTTTTCACATTTTACTTGGAAATACTTATAGATTCACAGAAAGTTGTGAGGATAGTGCATGGATCCAGTGCACACTTCACCCACTTTCTCCTAATGATTGTAACTTACACCACTGTAGTACAATGCCAAAGCTAGGAGCTTGGCATGGGTAGAAGACTGTGTGTGCATAGCTCTGTCATCTTTCTCTAAGAGTAGTTCTCTGAAACCATCACCTGGATCAACATACAGAAGAATTACTGCATCACCATGACAACCATTTCTTGCCACCCTCTTATACTCACAACTGTGATCTTTTTCTTAGTGCCCCCAGAATTCATACCACTGTTACCCACACATTTGTTTTCATCTCTGTAATTTTGTCATTTTAAGAATGGTATGCAAATGGAGAATATCATACAAAGGGTAGCTCAACATACCATCAGCCAGAAAGAAGGAAAAACTTATACTTGTTGCAATTTATACAGAAGAGTGACTGCCAATATTTAGCACTGCTTTCTTGACTAAAAATACCCAGTGGATGATTAATGGAAAGCAACTTCCTCAAAGCAATGAAAACCAATAAGAAAAACCTACACTGGAGTCATCCTCAATAGTTGAAGACTGAAAGCTTTTCCTCCAAGATCAAGAAAAAGCCTAAAATACCTGTTGTCACTTCTAGTCGACACTGATCATACTATAAGCTCAAAAGCTTAAGGATATTCCACAGAAGCTGTTAAATTTAATAAGCAAATTCAAAGGATCCCAAACTAACATAGTCAGTTGTTCTTCCATACACAGATAATGAATGATACAAAACGAAAATTAAGGAAACACTCCCACCTGAGAAGATAATGAAGCATCTAGGAATAAACTTAACCAAGTAGGCAAAGGCATGCATACTGAAAACTAGATATTTTGCTGAAAGAAAGAAGACTCCTATTAATCAAAAAACATTTCTTGTTCATAGGGTGGAAGCTTAGTATTATGAAAATAGCAGTACTATCCAAAATGGACTACAGATACAATGAAATCCTTAGCCAAATCCCAACAACATATTTTTGCAGAAATAGAAACTTCAGAGCTGGGAGTTTGGCTCAGTGGTTCAAGTGCCTGTCTGACAGGCATGAGGTTGTGAGTTCGATCCCTGGTGCCGAAAAAAAAAAGAAAGAAAGAAAGAAAGAAAGAAATAGAAACTTCATCCTGAAATTTATGTGGAATCTTAAAAGATCTCAAATTGCCAAGCCAATATTAAATATGAAGAATAAAGTTGGACTTCTCACACTTCTTGATGTAACAGAGCTACTGGAAACAAAACATTACAGTACTTGCACAAAGACCATGTTATATGAAAGTGACAGAGACATGTAGGCCAATGAAAGATAATGGAGATACAGACCAATGGAAGTGATACCAGAAGTCAATCCTAGAATATATGACTATATTAATCCATTTGGGCTGTTAGCACAACATAGCACACTTTGGTTGACCTAAAGAACAGAAACTTATTTCCTCGCAGTTCTGGATCCTAGAAGCCCAGCTAAATGTCCAGGCCAATATGATTCCTAGTAATTGCTTCCTCAATTTCAGATGGCCACCTTCTTCTAGCGTCCTCACATGATCTTTCCTGCCTGGCTCATCAACACAGATGACACTGCTGTGTTTTTCTCCTCCTCAAGAATATCAGTCCTGCAGAAGTCAAGTCCCATCCTTCCATCTTCACTGAACCTTTATTCCTTTTACACTATCTACAAATAATGTCACATTCAGAATTGGGGTTTTAAACTATGACTTTGAGAGGTGACATAATTCAGTTCATAACTACACTGAAGTGATTTTTGCCGTTTCAGTAAGGGAGATGAGAAAATGGAAAACCAGAAATAAAAGAATGAAAGTGGCCCCTTAGTTTATACTGTATACAAAGATTAACTCAAAATAGACCAGAAATTGAGATGTAAGCCCTAAAGCTACAAAAGTTGTAGGAGAAGGGATGAGGAAAAATGTTCGTAGCGTTGCATTTGATGTTTTCTTGGTTATGATATCAAATTAATAGGCAACAACAGTATAAAGAAATAAGTTGCACTTTGTCAAAATGAATAATTTTTGTGCCTCCTAGGATACTACCAGTGGTGGTAAGGCAACTTGCAGCATTAAATAAAATATTTAATCATATATTGATATGGGATATACATACAGCATACATAAAAAGTCCTACAACTCATCAACAAAACCATCAAACAATGCAATTAAAAGATTGACAAAGAACTTGAATAGATATTTTCCAAAGAACCATCACAGGACCAGCAAATATATAAAAATATGATCAACATAAATAGCTGTTAGACAAATGCAAACCAAAGCCATAGTGCCGGTAGATGAGGTAGTGCATGCATATAACTCCATCGCTTGTGGGGCTGAGGCAGGAAGATTGAAAGTTGGAGGCTAGACCATGTGAGCCAGTCTCAAAATAAAATAAATGGGCTGGAGGCATAGCCTGGTGGTAGAATTTGAGAAATTCTGGGTTCAAGCCCCACTATGGCAAAAAAATGAAGCAGAACCAACAAAACAACCCACCACCACCACACACAAAAATACCAAACCGAAACAAAACACAAGGAACCAAGATATCATTTTTATCCACAAAATTAACAATAATAATAATGAAAAAATAGAAGATAAACCAGGTACAGTAGTGCAAAGGTATCATCCCTGCACTGAAGGAGACAGGGGCAAGAGGAGACGGGGCAAGAGGATCACAAGTTTGAGCTCAGTCTGGGCAATTTAGCAAAAAACAAACAAATAAACAAACAAACAAAAAGCATTAAAAGGGTTGGGGATATATCTCAGTGGTAAAGTGCTACTACTGGATTCAATTCCCAGAACAGTATACAAACAAACAAAACAAAAAAATGAAAATAGTGAGAGACTGTTGTCAAGGATGCTGAAGAATTAGAACTCAAACACATTGCTGGTAGGAGTATAAAACTGTAGAGCTGCAGTAGAAAGAATTTTGGTGGGCTCTCAATAAATCAAAAGCAAAGTTACTACATGACACATGCCTAAGCACATGGTCTTGGGTGTATGCCACACTTGGATAGATGCTCAAACTAATTTAAAACAGGTGCCCATACAAATGCTAGTACACAGATGTTCATTGGTGTGCTATTCAAAAGGTGGACGTCACACAAATGTTGAGCATTAATGACTGGACAAGCAAAACGGAGCATAGTCACCAAGAGCAATATTGTTCAGCCATGAAAAATGAGATGCTGATACATGTTGCAACATGGATGAACCTTGAAATCATCATGTTAAATGAAAGAAGCCAGCACAAAAGGACACTTTTGAGCTCCTATTCCTCATTTGGTTTTAAGGTCTCTTTCTTAATGCAGCACTTTCATGGGTCTTCAAGGCATTTAATCTCATAAAGGTTTAGTGTGCTCTTCATGGGACAGTGCCTTAACCTGGTGATCAGCCTTATGCTTTAGTGTCCCACTCATCACCAGACACCCCTCTTACAGCCATTTGTTCATATGCACAGACTTCTAGTGGCTCTAGTCTGCCTTGTTCAGATTCTTCACACCACAGTGTCCACTATCTAGAGACTCAGCTAGGAAAGAAAGCAAGTGCAGATGTGTCTGTTAGGTGAGATGTAGAGGTTTCCAGCTGTTGGAGACCACTATGAAGTGACTCTGAGCAGAATTTAAAATTAACTAATTGGCTTTCTATGTTTATCTGTGAGCCTGTCCTAGGCTTAGGCCCCTTGCCTGGCAATGGGAGCTGATTCATAGTAAGTGAACCTCTATGAACCACTGGTCCTGGTTGAGGCCTGTAGTGGCCTGTGAGGACAGAGATACCTCAAAGGGTAAGATAAGGCTGCAGTTGAGGATTTTTGTCTTCAAGATCAATTAAGTAGATAGGGACTGCAGCTGCAAGCATCTCACTCCTGCAGCCTCGTTCCCACCATAAATGTCATTATGGGGATAAGACAATTCTCCATAACTGGCATAATTTACTACTTGGAGAAGTCTTTGAAGTGACTCCCAAGGTCCTGCTCATTTCCTATGCTTTCCTCAGTATCCCCTCTCTTTGTTTGCAATGGCAATAAATACGGGCGGCCCAGAGAAGCTCTTTGTCTTAGCCCTTATCATAGCCTCAGAGTCAAGAGCTCTGCAAAGGGCTTTGATCCTCCTGGAGCCCTAAAATCATATCACTTGTCTCATTTATTTAAGCTTTCACCGTACACTCGTTTGGGAGATTGGGAATCTAGAACAGGTCCCCGATACCAGCAACGTGTGAAATTATAAAAGCAGTTGATTACTTATAGAATCTAGAGAGGAGAGTATAAGGTGCCTTGCAGGAGAATTTAAGGAGCATGGGTAATGAGAGTGGGGAGCAAGCAAGAGAGAGACATACCTGGGGGCCAATCGTTATGGGGTCCACCCCATCACATAGGTAGGTTTTCTGCAGAGTTCTAATTGGTGGACTACAGCAAACTGGTTGGAGTGCCACAGAGTCATGGTATTAATGAGAGGTGGTCCCTGTGGCACACGTGCCTTGTCTATGCATGAGTGGGACCAGTGCAGTGAGTCTAGTCATGTGTGCATCTAGCTGTCCCAAGGGAAGGCAGTCACAGGGTGTTGGTGGGGTTGCTGGGTGGATCACACTGAGGAACTAGGACGAGATGAAGAACTAGAAGCTGTGTCTAGGGGGTGTACTTCCTTCTTGTAGAAGAGACACCAGCTCAGACTAAAGGGTGGGGGAGGCAATGAAATTGTAGAATTTCACTGCAGCCACATGCTGAATGCTTTCATTTATGTGAAATGACCACAACAGGCAAGAGCAGAAGCACAGAAAGCAGAAGGAGGTTGCTGGTGGCAGAGTGGAGAGGTAAGTAGGCCAGCACTTAATAAGCACAGAAGTCAATGTGACCTTTAGAAGAGCTATTATTACTGCTGTCATTCAGTTATTTCAGTTATCACTGAGAACTTCACACATGAAAGAGAGTACATCATAGGCCTGCAATTGAGAATTTTCTGAATCTTTGGACTTTTCTGATTTTTTCCAGTGAACATTTCCAAGACAGTATCAATTAATTATTTTATCTGCATGTATCAGGAATTATATGACCAGTATTCAATAGAGATTACATACAAACAACAGTGTTAAACCTTTTAAGCAAGGACAATTTGAATGCTCCCAAATAGAGAGCTGCAGCCAGGACCCATGGGAAAGAGCATATCAAGGATTTGTAGGTGGCCAAAGGAAGAGGTAACCTGCTAATTTTTCACCCTGTCAGACTTTCATCAGAATCCAGCAGTCAGAAAGTGAGACCAGTCAGGTAAAGTTGTGTATGCCTATAATCTCAGTACCCCCAGGAGGCTGAGGCAGGAGGATTGGAGGTTGAGCCCAGCTTGAGCAATGTAGCTACTTAGCAAGATACTTTCTTAAAATAGAACATTTTTAAAAGGGATGGGAAGGTGGCTTAGGGTGAAAACCCTCGCTTCAATCCAGGGTGCCACCAAATACAAACAAACACAAAAACCCGAACAGCAGCAATAGCAGAAACAGCAACTGTAACAACAACAATAACAACAACAACAACAACAACAGAAACTTTGAAAGTAGAAAACAACAGGAAGGCCATGAACTCCTCCCACCTCCACCCCACATAACCCCAAGGCATAGGAGAGGTCCCAGTGCAGCTCACATAGCCAGCTGGACCCTGCTTTTCCTGCACAATGAAGACAGAGCAAAAGAGCTGTCTCTTCCCAGAAAAGATGTCTCCCCTTTCCTTAGAGGGGTCAGAGTGAGCCTAGGGAAAAGGAAACTCTGAAACTGGGATCATTTTTTTCCATTCTTATAATACTCTCCTCTCCCCTTCTTTGGGTGGTATCATAAGAGAAGTTTCTTTAGGCTTATGCTAAGAAAAATTGAAATGCAACAGGTCATCTGAGTACACAAATGTATTTGCATTCACACACATTCATTCCATAAGCAAACACTCAAATAGAAGAGTTAGGAAACTTGATATCACAGAGAAGAAACATTCAAGACAGCAATGACAAACACTTTTTTCCAAACCTTAGACATGCTGGCAGAGAAGCAAGAAATCATTACCTCATGGCCGCAGTGAATAGGGGAGCAGTTCTGCAGTATTTCAGCAGGATATCTGTACAGATCCTGCAAATCTGTCTTGTGGAACTTCAAATAAAGGGAAGCCCAAGGACAGGGCTATATAAGCAACTAATGATACAAAATGGGGGTGTGTCCTTACAGTCAGAAGTGAGAAACTGAAACTAGAAAGTGAAAGCAAAGCTGATCTGTAGCTGCTTAGGATAGTGGAATTTAATTGGAGATGCCCTCTATGTAGTCTTTGGAGAACTGGCTGAGGAGAGTCTGGGAAGCATGTTTTGATGTGGGAATTTCTCTCTACCTGAGTGGGGAAGCTCTGGAACTAGGAGATGCTACTTAGTGTAGAGGGCCTTGAGCCTAGAGACAAGGACTGTGAAAATGGCTGTGAGAAAGTGCAAAAGTCACACCTTCCCTTCTTCATCTCCAGTTTCCTATCTGGAACCAGGGTATATTCAGGTTATAGGATAAAATTCCATAAACTTTGGAATGATAGTTTTTAACCCAGCTGCTTTTATTCTCTGAGAGGGTGTCTAAGTATGCTATGGTTTCCAATGAACACTCAGTGGCAGAGGGCCTCTGGTAGCCTTTTGCTTGTCCACAGGAACAGAGGACTAGTGAGCCTAGCGTGTTAAATGTGGTAATTTGGATCTGTTAATAATGAGTCCCCAAAATCTCGGGAGTTGAATGCTTACTCCCTAGCTGGTGGTGTTATTGTCAGTTAGCCTAGAATTCTTTTTATAGATTCAGATGGAAATCATGACTCAGCAAAATGAAGTTCTGCTAGCAGTCCTGAAGTCACCAGATGATACCACATAATGCTGGATGCCAACAGCTGACACAGCCAGTAGCTGATAACTACCAGTTCTGGCCACCACTGTTTGGTGCTGGCTGATGTTGGACCATAAAGTCAACTCTGCCAGGTACTGGTTTCTGCCACTGCCAGTAGAGCCTTCTGGTGCCAGCTTGTGCTGAACACCATAGGGTGACTCTGCTGGTTGCTGGTCTCTGCTACTGCTGACCACCGTCTAGTGCTGCTCTGTATGGCTGATCTTCATTGGCTACTGGTCTCTAGGGCACTCCAGTGTTAAATACTAACAGCTCTTAGCATTTGCTGTGCTTTAAAAAAAAAAAAAACCCAAAAAACAAAAAACAATCACGCTGTCCATACAACTAAGTAGATTGTCTCAAGTAGATTTGCAGGACTTTTGGAGCCCATGCAGCCCGAGCAATAAATCATGAGCATGTTTATAGGACCACCAAAGTGAGTCTTTACCCAACAGGACTTGTGCTATAGCTCAGAGGGGTCAGTATACCGGAGGGAGCCCTCGTAGGCTAACCCTAAAGTGTAGGAAGTGGTACTTACATAGCAGCTGCGGGCCTGTGACTGCCCGGAGTACAGGCCTGTGACTGGTGCATACTTCAGGATACCCTCAACTGTCAAGGTGGTTGAAGGGACAGGGTTGAAATCAAGCGATCTTCTGGGAGGTGAGCTATGGGGATTGGGTATGTTAATAATGGGCTCAGATCCCTCCCTCCCTGGCCCCTCCCTTAGCCTTGCAAGGGTGCATCCTTCCTTCTTCAAAAGACAATGGTAGCAACCAAAGCAGTGAGAGTAGGGGAGGGGCACCATGCTGACAGCTGAGCTGCTGCAGTGGAGTGGAGGACAGTGGTCACTAGAAAGCTGCAGAAGCCACTAGATAACCAGGGAGACCAATGAAGCAAGTTTTCCCAGTGTATGGGGGGTGGGTAAAAGGACATGAGAAGGAGGGTCATAGCAGCCACTGGCCAACCCACCCCTCCTTCTAGCCAGTAGGAAAAACAGGAGAATCAGTTGCTCCTGCTCTGTCTCAGTGTAATTGGGAGATGGTGGAAACTCCAGGCGGTACTTTTATAGGCTAATTATTATTATTATTTTGAAGGCTAATCCTTATGCTGCCCCCTCCCCTTTCCTCTCCTACTTTTCCTCTTTTTCTCCCTCACTTTAGTAATTGTTCTTTGCTGTCAGGACATGAGCAACCTCCTCTGCCACACACTGCTGCTGTTATAATGTTCTGCAGAGGACTAAAAACAAAGGAACCAGGTAAATACAGACTGAATCCTCTGAAATCATGAAACGAAATAAATCTCAGTTCTTCTAATTCAATTTCCTCAGGTATTTTGTCTCTGTGAAGGAAAACTGGCTAATAAATTGAATTTTCAAAGGGTGCTAACTTTTTTTTTTATTTTCAATGCTTTCTCCTAGTCAAAGAAGATGACATGATTCCCCAGAAGTGATTCACAAACCTACCCAAGATCATCACAATCATGCAGAGACCTTAGCGTCATGACAATCTGCCACCTGTCCTATCTTTATTTGCCCATAGTTTGTAGCAAGCAGTCAAGAAGGGCACTTGTGCTGAGTCTGGCACAGTTTGGTGTCTTCTGAGTTTTGCTTCTCAACATTTATGGGAAGTTGTCCCCCTATACTGATACATGTAGTAAAGTGATGACTCCACAGAAAGTAAACTCAGCCCAGCCACAGTTAAATTAATCTTTAGAGAGCACCCTTCCCCTCCTCCCCGCTTTTTTCCTTTTTGGTACCAGGATCAAACTCATGACCTAGTGTTTGCCAGGCAGGCTCTTGTGCCGCTGAGCTAAATCCCCAGCCCAAAGAGACCCCGTTTTTGAGAGGAGACTATCAGGTTTGCTTTACTGAAAAGCTGAATCTGGGCATGCTGGACCATACATATGTACATTTGGTGGCCATTGTTAGCCATCTTTTTTCTTGTGACCTGAAAACAAAAAAAAGAAATACAAGAAATGTCACAGAAAATAGTGTCAAGCTGTTAAACTTAGACAAAGAGAGAATTAGCAATAAGAAATGGAGATTTCTGAAGATTCTTTCTGTTCACTGCTCTGCAGTCAAGAGTCAAGGGGCAAGGACTAAGTGCAGTGTTTGATGGGTTTCTAAGTGAGTGCTGAGGGGTATGAAGCCAGATTGCCAGTGACTCTGCACCTGCACGACAGGTGTTTGTAGAACTTCAGAAACCCAGCAACTTGCCAGCATTTGGAACCAAAGCTGCTTTGGACCCTAACAAGGAGTATCAGCCTGTAGCTGCCTCCCATGAAGGCTGGTGTCTAGAGTCTGGATAACTGCACAGAAGAGGGACAGCTGAAAGATCTGGGTCTGTTCTCAAGTGAGTGACCTTTTCTTTGTGGAGGAAATTTGCTATCACAAATAAAAATGTTCTTCTAATTTAGTAATGAGCATTTTGATGTTACTTTTGTTGTAAGGTTCACAGAAGCAGTCAACCTGGTAGAGAAATGAAGGTGTTGGGTTCAAAGCTGATAAACCAAAGCTTGGCCTGTTGATATCCCGAGGATCTTAAATGAAGCCTGAAGAATCAAAATACCCCTTATATTGGTTTATTTCTCCCTCAAAAATGCAGGCAGTAGGTTTTCCCACAATTTCCTTACTCACATTAAAACCAGATCCAAGTCCTGAGCATGAGGGTGTCCTGTCAAAGCCGGGTGTGACGGAGGGAAGAGGGGGCTCTCTGCCCTTCAGCGTTATCTCCCACCCCACACTGAAACCTCATTGCCTGAGCAGAAAAGATGACTTAGGAGCAAAGCCACATCATATGGACTTTGTTAGAAGATCATGCCTGTCTGGACTTCTTATAGTTTCAAAAGTAATCATCGACAAGTGAGTTTCTGTGTTCATGCGTTCTCTTTGATAATCCCTCACCATGCCCCTACCATCACCTGTATCCCTGTCTTCATCTCCATCTTCCTGTAAGGGAGAAAGTTCAGTGTTAGCTTATTTCACTGCTCTTTGGGACTCATTATTTGACTATGGCTTCATGTTTCACCATGTTAATAAATATGTACTTGTTTTCTGTTAGTCTATTACCAGTTTATTTCATAAACTAAAATCATGTAACTTTCAGAGAGAAAAGAGAAAGCTTAAAACTCTCGGAGGGAAGAGGCTACCTGCTAAGAAAGCATTCTAAGCCCTGAGCATGAGGGTGTCCTGTCAAAGCCGGGTGTGACGGAGGGAAGAGGGGGCTCTCTGCCCTTCAGCGTGCACACTTATTTATGTTCTTGTACATACTCAGGTTCTTGGAGTTTGAGTTTAAGAACTTAACAGTATCTGGCTCACAGAAGTATGCCAGTGAAAGGCAGTTATTGAAATTATTATCATTACTGCTAATAACTATTAATTACTGTTTTATTTTCAGTCATAAAAATTAAAGGAAATACCATTACTTGCTGTGTCTTTTATAATATGAACCTCAAGTAGAATAACTGCAAGATTGTTTTCCTCCTAGAAAGCTTCTTTGAACAGATTGCCTGATCCAAATCACTTACGCTCACACCCTCCCACCCAGATCCTTTTCCCATCTCTGCCCTCATCATTCCATAAGCTCCCACAGAGATATCCTACAGCAGTCAGAAACTGTACACCAGTAAAAATTCCTGAAGCAACAAGGCAGGTCTAATTATATTGTCATAAAATATGTTCTTGCTGTAAGTGCTAAACGTAAGTAAATTAGGAAATCACTCTTATTTTGATCCATTGTCTTCAGAATTCTTATAAAACATAAAAGAAAATAAAACAATAGTGTTTCTGTTTTGCAAAGCCTTAGATAATCACACAGAGTAGGGAATAAAGTATTTCTCTTGTCAGTGCTCTGAATTGACAATAGTCCTGGTTCTGCAGAGCTTTGGCTTTGGTCAGTTAGTCACCATCTGTGTCAGTGTCTCTTTGCAACAAGCAGACCCATGATAAACAGTGCAGAACAACATTAAATATAGAGGGAATCAGAGCAAAGACTGTATGGGTGCGCGTGCGCCCATGAGCATAAGATAAAATAGAATAGAAGATAAGACAGAAAATGCAATATGATAGAAAATGGAACTGAAGATAAGATAGAAAAGATAAGATAGAAAATGGGAAGAGGAGGGGATATAAACCTGTATATGTGTATATGTAAGATAACTAAAAAGAACACTGCTCAATGTATTC
>RJWM01026425.1:0-13116 GCA_004363535.1 Dasyprocta punctata | reverse complement strand
TTAGCAAAACTTCCTACTCACTGCATGTCAAAATCTTCTAAGAAGGTACTCCTCCCACCCTGCCCCAGAGTACTGGGGATTGAACCCAGTTATCATCAAACTGAGCTACACCCTTAACTAACTTCCTTCCTTTCTTCTTTCCTCCCTTCCTTCCTTTCTCCCTCTCTTCCTCCCTCCTTCTTTTCCTCCCCTCCTCCTTCTCTCTCTTTCTCCCTTTTCCCCTTCCCCTCCCCCATCTTTTCCCCTGTCTCTCTCTTTCTCTTTCTCCCTCTCTGTCTCTCTCTTATTGCTTTTTCTTTCTTTCTTTCTGAGACAGGGTCTTGCAAATTTGTTAAATTGCCAGACTGGGCTTCAACTTGTGATCCTCTTGCCTTGTCTTCCCAAATGCTGGTATTATTAAAATTGCACCGATTAAGCCCCATCCCAGTCCAACAAAATACTCTCTAAGCCTGGGCATCCCATCTCAGTATTAAGAAATTCTCAAACGATTTACCTGTGTGTCTGGACTCAGCCTGGGTTCAAGGACTCATGATGTCCATTGTGAGTGTGAATTCACTTGATTGCATGATTGAAGACCCTGGTGTCATTTTTTTTTTTTCTCTGAAGCCCAGATTTAGCAACTTCATTACTCAAAGCTTTCCTCCCCAGTGATACAGTTCTCAAGGAACTCATGTGTTTCTTAATGTACAAGAACACATGAAAGAAGCGTGCAATTTGGAATGTCTACTTATTATTATTCGGACTGATGCTGAGCCATTTCTGCTGAAATATCTCAAACATTCAATTGCAGTTTATTAAGGAAGGTATAACATCTAAAATCCTATCTTTTCTAAAGCCATTATTTTCAGTCTAAAATGTGTGTTATCAGCTTGCTGAAATCCATGCACAGTAGGGCTGGGAACTGGGTACCTCCTGAAAAGCTAGTTTCTTTGCCTTTTTCCATCTTTTTATTGGTAACACAGATTAATGTGTTTAATTTGGTAGATTAGTACATCCACATGACATATTTTGATCATTTTCACTTAACCACCACCCTCTTTCCTCACCTTCCCTCCTACTTTCATATTGGGGGGGGCTGCATATAGCATATTTTAATTATATTCATCTTCCCATTGCCCACCTTTATCTTCTGCCCTCTCACTCTTATTCTTTTTTGCTTTGCTAATAATTGTCTTCCTTCCACTTTCTTGTCATCTTTTTTAGATTCCACATATTAGGAAGAAGAAGTGATATTTGTCTTTCTGGATCTTCTTTATTTTACTAAACATAATGGTTGCCAGATCATACTTTTTCATATAAATGACAGAATTTTGTTCTTCCTTATAACAGTATAATACTCCAATACTCATTTTATTTATCTATCCATGTCTTCATTGGCACATAGGCTGGTTCCATATCTTGGCTACTGTGTGACTCATGTGCTGCAATAAACATGGCTGTACAGGTATTGCCTATAGTATATTGTCTTTAATTACTTGGGTATATAAAATGCAGTGTAGCTGGATTAAACAGTAGTTCTATTCTTAGTTTTTTGAGGGTCATCCACATTGATTTCCATGGTGTCTTTATTAATTTACAATCACATCAGCAATGCAGAAGGATTCCCCTTTCCCTGTTCTCTTGTCAGCATTTATGTTTTGTATTCTTTATGATAACAGTTCCATCTCTGGCGTGAGATTGATGCTGAACATAGTTTTGATTTGCATTTATCTCATGGTTTAAACTGCTAAACATTTTTTCATATACTTATTGGCTATTTGTACTTGTTTGAGACATGTCTGTTCAATTTATTTGCCCAGTGATTGACTGGACTATCTTTAGCATTATGTTTTTTCAGTTCTTTGTATATTCTAGGTATTAAAACTATGTCAAGAGAGTAGTTGGTAAAGATTTTTACCCATTCTGTAGGCTCTCTTCATTCTTTGTTTCATTGCTGTGCAGGAAAATTTTTATTTGATGCTAGTTCCATTTTCTTGCTATTAGAATCCTCTTGAGGAAATCTTTGCCTGTGTGTGTGGCTTCAAATTATTCCCCCATGTTTTCTTCTAGTGGTTTCAAAGTTTGAGGTCTTAGACCTAGGACTCAGATCCATTTTGATTTGACCTTTGTATAGGGTAAGAGAGAAGGATCTAGTTTCAATCTTCTGTAAGTGAATATTCAGTTTTCCCACCACTATTTGTTAAACAGGCTGTCTTTTCTCCAATGTATATTTTTAGCTCCTTTTTCAGAATCAGATCATCATAGTTATATGTATTTGTTTCTGTGTCCTCTATTCTGTTTCATTGTTCTGAATCTATTTTGTTCCATTGTTCCATGTCTATTTTTGTGCCAGTACTATGCTGTTTTTGTTAGCCTGGCTTTGTAGTATAGTTTGAAATTGGATATTGTGATGTCTACAGCCTTGTCCTTTTTACTTAGTATTGTTTTGTCTTTTCTGGATATTTTGTGTTTCTATAAAATTTCTTGGATTTTTTTCTAGTTCTGTGAAGAATGTTATTGATATTTTGATGGTGAATGCATTGAGCTTATAGATTGTTTATGGTATTACAGTTATTTTAGCAATACTTATTCTTCCAACCCAGGAACTTGAAAGAACTTCTCATTTTCTGGTCTCTTAAATTTTTATTATAGATGTCCTTCACCTACATTGATCCCAAGATATTTTAATTTTTCGAAGCTATTACAAACAGAATTATTTTCCAAATTTCTTTTTCAGCTGATTATTGGTATATAGAAAAGTTATTGAGCTTTTAATGTTGATTTTATAACCTGCTACTTCATTGAATTCAATTATCAGCTCTAATAGTCTCTTGGTGGGGCCTTCAGGGCCCTCTATGCATAGAATCCCATCATCTGCAAATAGGGATAGTTTGACTTCTTTCTGTATGTTTGTATCACTTTTATTTCTTTCTTTTTCTTAATTGATGTAGTTAAAATTTCAAAAACTACATTGAACAGGAATGTTGAAAAAGGATACTGCTTCTAGTTCCTGATTTGAGAGGAACTACTTTACATTTTCTCCATTTTGAATGATTTTGGCTGTGGGTTTGTGAAAAATGGCTTTTCCTGTATTGAGGAATGATCCTTCAATACCTAGTTTCTGCAGGGATTTTTATAATGAAAGGATTTTGATTTTTTTTCTTTTGGTTCCGGGGAATCATACTCATGACCTTGTGCTTACCAGGCAAGCATTTGAGCCATTGAGCTAAATCCCTGGCCCCTGGATATTGAATTTTATTGTAGGCCTTTTCTGCATTAATTGAGAGGATCAAGGATTATGTAATTTCTTTTATCCTTGCTTCTGTTTATGCAGTGAATTTTTTATTGGTTTGAGTGTGTTGAACACCAGCAACGAAGCTAACTTGATCATCTTTTTAGTGTGTCATTGACTTTAGTTTACAAGTATTTTATTAAGGGTTTTTTAATCTATGTTCATCAAGAATACTGATCTATAGTTTTTTGTTGTTGCTGTGATGGTGGTGGTTGCATCTTCATCTGCTTTTAATGAATACAATGAGTTTAGAAGTGTTCTTTCCCTTTCTGTTTCACAAGGGGCATAGCATTAGTTCTTCTTTAAAGTTCTGATAAAATTCAGCTATAAACCCACCTTGTCTTTTTCTTTGTTAGGACATTATTACTGCTTCAATCTCATTGTTTGCTATCGATCTGCTTAGGTTTTTTATATCCTCTTCATTCCATTTTGGTACGTTATGTCTAGAAATTTAACCATTTTGTCTAGATACTCCAGCTTCTTAAAGTGTAGGTTTTCAAGGTAGTCCCTAGTAATCCTCTGAATTTCAATGGTGTCTTTGTACCAACCCCTATTTCAACTCTGATTGTATTGATTTGGGCCTTCTCTCTCTTTGGCTTCATTAGTTTTTCTAAGGTTTATAAATCTTGTTTATTTTTTAAAATAACTCTCTTTTTTATTTTATTTATCTTGCTTATTTCTCTTCTAGTCTCTGTCTTATTAATTTCACCTGTGAACTTTATTATTTCTTTTCATATGTTGAATTTGGTTTTGGTTTGTTCTTGTTTTTCTGAGATCTTGAAGTGCTTGTTTAGGGTATTTATTTGTTTATTTATTTATTTAGCTCTTGCTCATGTTTTCAAGGTAGGCAATCACAGCCATAAAATTCCCTCTTAGAACTGCCTCAGTTATATCCTAGAGATTCTGGTAGGTCGTAATTCCATTTTCATTTGATTCTAGAAATTTTTAGAATCCCCCCAATTTCTGCAATTGTCTGCTGACTAGTCCAAAGTGAATTGTTTGATCTGTATGTGTTTGTACAGTTTCTATTGTTTCTTGGCTGATTTCTTGTTTCACTTTGTTATGTTAAGATGTAAGAATTTATTTCAAGTTGTTTTATTCATTAAGGCTTCCTTTATGGACTCAAATATGATCCATTTTGCTCTTTAATGTTTCTGTTGAGAAGTCTGATGTTATTTGGATTGATCTGCCCAATAACTGACTTGGTGTTCCTCCCCCGCAGCTTTCAGTATTCTGTCCTTGTTCTACATGCTTGCCATTTGAACTATAATGTGATGTGGAGAGCTTGTTTTCTGATCATTCCTGTTTGTTATTCTAAATACTTCCTATTCCTTGAAGTCAATATCTTTTTCAAGATTTGAGAAATTTTTCTGTCATTAGTTTATTTATTTCTATGCCTTTAGTTTGTGGCATGGTTCCTTCATCTACACCAGTAGATTCATAAGTTTGGTCTTTTAACTGTGTACAGAATTCTTGGATTAGTTTTTCATTACTTTTTCTTTATTAATTTCTTCATATACTAAACTCTCAACTTCACTTTTAAGTCCTGAAATTCTGTCTACTGTATGGTTTTACTTATTGGTGAGATCTTTCTGTTGAGCTTTTTATTTGACTTGTGCTTTTTGGTTCTATAATTGCTTTGCTTTTTGCAGAGACTCTGCTGAATTGCTCCTTCATATCCTGCATTGCTCTCCTTAATTCATTCAATTCTATGTTTGTATCATTTTTGAAGTCATTGATCTTTCCATCTTGGTTTTTATATTATTCCTGGCTGTCACGAGGTAAGCAGACTCCACTGCCTCACACCCCAGATATGATGGTATTGAACCTCATTACAGGTCTAAAAAGATTGGAGCCAGCCAGCTATGAACTGAGTGCTCTAAAATTGTAAGCCATAGTAAATCTTTCCACTTCTAAGTGACTATTCTGAGGTATTTTGGTGCTGTGAAGAAAAAGCTGACTAACACTTCAAGTCTTTAAGCAGAGTAAGTCATTGTTTAATGACAATATTTTTATAGTCTAAATTCTCCCTCTTCTGGCTACCAAAGACTATCTGAATGCTCAGAAGAGATTCTCAAACCTATGCAAAATCATCACATTCATGTAAAGACTTTTGGGTATCATACCAATTTTCCTCTCCTATCTCAATTTGCCCATGTAATCTTCTAAGTTCGTAGTAAAAGAATAAGAATACATTTTTGCTGAATCTGGATGATAGGTACAGATTTGAATCATCACTGGTATTGCCTTGTGCTCTGCTTCTGCCAAACTTCTAGAAGTTGCCTCACTCTGCTGATATAGGTGGTAAAGGGATGACTCCCCAGAGAGTCTCACAAAGTAACTCACCCCAGCCACAGTTAATCATTGGAGAGCCCCTCTCAGAGAGACTATCAGACTTGTTTCCCTGGGAAGCTGAACTAGAGTTGCTGGGTATATCATATATATATTTGAGTATGCTGTTAGCCATTATTTTCTGTGTGTCCAAAAACAATAAAAACACAAGATTTTTTTTTTCACAAACTGAAATGAATGTCAGGTTCTCAGGCTGAGAGAAAAACATGACAGATAGGAGATAGAAATTTCTGAAGATGCCTTTTGTCCATGGCTGTCTGGTCAAGAATCAAGGGTGAAGGTCCGAGTGCAGTATTCTATGAATTTCACAGGTGAGTTCTGAGGGGCATGAAACCAGGTTGCCAGCAACTGTGTACCTGGATGACAGGTGTTTCTGAAGCTGCAGAATGCCAGGGACAGGCCAGCATTCAGAACCACAGCTGTTCCGTATCCTAACAGGACATATCACCCCGTTGTTGCCTCATGTGGGGGCTGGTGTGCGGCATCTGGACGAATGCGTGGAGGAGAGCTGATGAACCTGGTTCTCCTCCCAGGTGGCCTTCTCTGTGTGTAGGGAATTTGCCATCACATACAAAAAAGTCCTCCAAATGAAATAACAAGCATTTTGGTTACCTGTAGTGTCAAATTGATAAATAACAACCAACATAGTATTGAATGGGAGGAACAAAGGTGTTGGCTTGAAAAATACTGTATCAAAGGTTGGTCTGTTGACAGTTTGAGCGGCCTGATATGATGCCTGAAGTATCAAGTTACCCTCGTATTGTTTTGTGTCTTCCCTAAGAAATGCTGTCAGTGAGTGTTGCAGTAATTTCCGTATCCCCTTTAAGACTAGATCCAAAAAATAACTACAGTTGCCTTCTATATCACCTTAAAACTTATTAACTGAACAGATGAATAAGGAATACAAACAAATTGTGTATTTTTGTTACAAGATCACGTTTGTCTCTGAGGCTCCATCTTAGTTACAGAAATAAATGTTGATAAGCTAGTTTCAATTTCTGTGGTCATGCATTCTGTTTGACAGTCACATGTTCCCCTTCTCCTTCTTTCTGTGTAAGGGATACTTCAGCTTCAGCTTAAAGATAAGTGGAAGCTGCAGTATCACATTTTTGAGATTCATACTTTCAGTGTAGACTCCTGTTTAACCACTTTAATAAATTCCAGTGTGTGTGTACTTACTTCCATTAAACAGTCTATTGCTAGTTTATTTCATTGACTAAAATTACTTAACTTTCAGGGGGAAATGCAAAGTTGGAAACTATCCTACACAGGATAGAGACCAAAACATAAGAAAGTGTTCTAACGCTTGAACACGTGGGTAGGTGATAACTAAGTGCGACAGTGGAAAAAGAAAACCATCTATTGTTTCAGCATGCACCCTCATTTTGATTCAAATTCTCACTCAAACTCAACAGTAGTTAGTGGAGTTTGAGATTAAACAGCAACAAAATAGGCTGCTCTTCGCCCATCTCCGCCCTCACCAGCTCCATATCCTTCCACAGAGACATCTTGACATAGTCAGAAATCTATATATGAGTAAAAATTCCCAAAGTAATGAGACAAGTCTAATTATGCTTTTAGAAAAATGTTTTGGCTATAACTAAAACCTGAATATAAATAAATTAGGAAATTTCTTATTTTGGTGCAAAGTGTCATAAAATGCTTATGAAACACAAAAGAAACAAAAGACACAAAATAACATGATATCTAGAGCACTAGCTATCATGCAGAGTAGTGAATAAAATGTTTTCCTTGTCATTGCTCTGAATCTGCACTGGTCTTGCTTCTATTTTGCCATGCTTGCATTTTTCATTGGTCTCTGACTGTCTTGCTCAGGATCTCTTTGAAATGAATACATCCACGAGAAACACTAAGTGAATAGTGCCCCTGTCCTATCCAAGGCCATCACTTTTGGTCTCAAAGGTGTTACTCACTTGCTGAAGATCATGTAGAACAGAACCTAGTGACTGGGTTGTCTATTGAAAAGCCAGTTTTTTATTGAAAAAAATTATTTTTGTTAATACATGTTTTCAGTACATAATAATTACATTCATCATGGGTAGTTGGCACACATATATAGCAGATCAACTCTTGTTTTCATTCCTTTCCCCTCCTTGTTCCTCTGTCCATCTCATTCTCTCTCCTTTGTCTCACCAATCCACCTACTATACATGTTTCTGTGTCTTTGATTTGCCTTAGAAATTTTAGTTCATCCTGTCAGACTTTTTGTGGATAATTCTTTTTGCGATTTAAAATTTGCCATTGAACATTTGTAATACCATGCTAATTATGCATCTTGTGCTTTCATTAATTTAATCAATCAGGAATATTCTCACTGTCTGCTTTGTAAAAAATGTAATTTTAAGTGTTTGCAGACTATATGAAAACATTAGCTGTTGGGATTATTCCTAAGCTACTTCTACTCACATTAATGGAGTAAAGACTTAAATAGCATAAGTTCTTTCTTGTGAATGGCCTTATGATGTTCCTGGGAGTCAGTCCACCATGACACACTTTGGCTTACTACAATCTTTTCAAGAACTAACTGATTATTTATTACATCATTGTCTTCATTATAGGCTTGTTTTAAAGCAGCCTTTTATTTGACATCCCCCTTAATGATTTTTAAATTTCTGTAGTATAATATTAAAATCAGGAAAATAAAAATGATACATTGCCTGTATTTTAAGAGCAAATGTCATGGCATCATCTTACAAATTCACGTACACAGGGTCTCTGCTTGCAGTAAACAATTTTATATCTGTGCATTTCCCCCCAAGCTGAACATCTTTTTTCTAAGTGATACCAACTTCTTTATTCATGGAATCTGTTCTAAAGTACACTGACAAATCAAATAACAAATTCAACAGATTTTTTGCTGAGTGAAGGTCAGGAATTTTTCTTTGTGTTCTTTGTTCATAAAATATATTGTATTACAAATCTAGAATGAGATGGATGTATTAAAAAAATCCTGGGAATTTTCCTCTGATTTTATCCTTTATCCCATGTATATTTGTATTTATTTATCTTAGTCTTCTATACTGCATATTTTGGATATTTGTGTTTGCCTTTTTTATCCAAATGTTTGATTATGTACCTGATCAACATAGAGAAAACTCAAGGGAGTTTTAAAACAAACATATATCTAGCCTGTACAATTTTTATTTTACTATGTTTGTTATACATGTACTCATTGACTCATTTCCAGCCATCATTTTTTCACAGTCCTTGTTGCTGCCTAAAAAGCAAACAATACAAATAATTGAAAAAACTCACCATGCATAGGTGGTGGGCTTATGTACTAAAAACATTTACTACTAAAAACGTAAAATGTAAAAATTATAACAAGAATTTTCTATTTCCTTCAACAAATTTTTTCAATGGACAATGTATACAGCTTTAAAAATTTTTTTCTCTTTTTGCAATGTAATGTTTGATAACATTTATTAAATGGCAATTTTATGTCTATTGGATTAAAAAAACCCAAATGGAAATCATTAGGAGCCAGTCTCTGGCAATTAGTGTACTAATAACAATAATCATCATTATTTGTTATTGTTCTGCATAATACCTTCTTTTTTTCTATAGAAAGTTTCTGATTCTAATTTTTGTTTCCAAGATTAATTGCAAATAAAAAAGTATGTATTTGATAAAATGTTGACAGGGTTCCAAAACCAGGTATACAGAAATCTAGACTTTATTGTCCCTATTATTTTTCTACTTCTTTCTACACAGATAAAGCTTACATAATTTAATTTCTTTCACAGTTTTTATTTTAGTAGGGATAGTCACACGTTCTTCTAGACCCTCTAGTTTTCTCTGCTTTTCCCTGGCCATAATGTGTGCAGGAGCTGCTGATAAGCACAGTGCTGACTAGATGTTCAGCTAACCAACCCATTATGTTGCACCAAATCTTTCCTAGGTGAGGAAGAGATGATATTGTTTAAAATACCTTGTTTTGGATTTACCTTAATATCTCCCACACACATTCACAGTCAGTTTGTAGGGAAAGGTCTTTCTTTTACTACCTAGTGTGGTGAAAATTTTTCACTATTAAGTAAGGAGAGAAAAAAATTTTTTTTTTTTTTTTTTTTTTTTTTTTTTGGTATAGGGGATTGAACTCACAACCTTGCCCTTCCCAGGCAGGCACTTGTGCCACTGAACTAAACCCCTGGCCCAAGGAGAGAATTTTGTGTAACAAAACCTAACATCTTGACAGCTTACCAACTAGTTTATTACGCTGTGATGAACTTGGCCAAGAAGATTTTAAATACCTCTTTACCTCCTGTTGCCAAGATCAGCCAATAGTTAAGCAACAGCAGCTATTAGTTTAGCAGCTATCAGAACTGCACCAAACTAAAAGCTGTATAGGTGACAATTCAAACTGCATTGTGTGCATTTTCCAAGAAGTATAGATGGGTCCTCGGAGTTCTCCTTTACATATACTGCATGGGTGGATGCAAATCTCCCCATACAAGTGGTTGTGCTATGGTCAGAGGTAAAGATCTCCAGGAGTGGCTAGTGAATGCAAGTCACATCAACTGACACAGAAAGGCCAATATCCATGGACTACTATTCCTTATGTTTGAATTTAATGAAATTTTCCTGATTTACCATCAACAAAGATGAAATAATTGTCACTTGTATGATCCCCAAGTGTCACATGAATGACTCAGCCATGCCAGTTTCCACCTGCTGTGGAGTCAAGGTGACATAAGTCAAAATTCTAATTCTACAATGTGTAGAAGCAAATACCTCTCCCCATACCCCTATTTATTTTCAAGACTTTGTGTTACGTATAATTGCACAACTTCCTTTGCATCAGGTCTCCTCAGGCTATACACATTATGTTGGTTCTGCATTTTCCAACATTCATACAAATATAGTGTTATGGCATGGTACGGTATCCACTGGTTCCAGCCTCTTGCTGTTCTTTTCAAGAACTGGATAGGACAATCAATGAACTTGAATATACAATGTTTATTTAAAGTAAAAGAAGAAGGAAAAGAAGTGACAAAATACTGAAGTGCAAAAAGAATTAAGAAAAGTGAAGATATACACCACATGGAGGATGGGTCACTCCAAGAACAATGGGACCACAGCAGCTGTGAATTCAATGGTCACCATCTTTTATATCCTCTTCTGATGTCATTTCCAAGACAGCAAAATTGCTCTGTACTGTGATTTGACAGCTCTGTGACTGTTACACTCTTTTGTCTAGTCTCCTCTGCATGTTCTAATCTTCTACCTCAACAGAATATACACCTTTTTTAATATCACCCCAAATATACCTTAAATAATTGGGGCGTCAGTACACTTAGTGAGTATTTGGGGATTAGGAAAAGATTATATTACACATACTACCCAATAGTTCCCTAAAAACTTCACAGACCTATTTGTGTCATGTTCAGCTTGTATATTCAGTTTTCCATTTTAAAATACAATATATCATAAATCACACTTGCTGTAAATAAATGTCAAACAATGTGTTTGGACTATGTAGATCCTTGTGACAAAAAAGAGTAGGGCTCATGTAAAGAAAAGATTGTTTCACTATAAGACTTTGGGACATATAAAAAAGACAACTTGCATTTGGAAGTGTCCTCTGCTCTGTACATAAACAGATTAAGGAATGAAACTATTTACTTCAAATATATATTCATAATGAAAATTATTCTTGTTGGTCTAGTTGCTGACAGGTATGCAAAGCAACATGAATTATCCATGGTCAACAAGTTCAGGGTTGTGTAGTGGAAAGGTGATGATCCTGGCATCAGACACATAATGGAAAGGAAAGAAGATGGAGCTGAGCACGAAGCAGAGAAAATGCTGTGTTAAACCAATATGTACTGCATTAATTAATTAATACAATATATCAATGCATTAATTAATTTTTACTGCATTAATATTTTTGGAGGCAGCAACTGCATGAGATTGCTGTTATATTTAGTAATGAGCATGTGACATTGGCACTGGTACCTTGTCCTTCAAAACATAGGATTCAGGTATTCCGTGAGCCTCAGAGCCTTCTCATAGTGCTGCAAAGCCTCATTCATGTTCCCTTTCAATTTTTGGACCAGCCCAAGGAGGCTGATGCTTTCCACAACACAAACATTCTGTTGAACTCGTCTGTTAGCCAATTTCTCCAATGCATTTAGAATTTTATCCCTGGAAAAGGACATTACTTCTACTTTGAGGCCTTTTAAATAATGGGTGATTGCTTTATCTTCAGATTTCCTGTGAAATTCTTGGAAACGACCGTAACGGAAATGAATCTCTTGCTGTAAGTGATCAGCAATATTCTTCATGCATAACGCTTTCTGAAAATTTTCTTCTGCCTTTTCATACTGACCTATTTTTGCATACACATCAGCCAGGTTAACATAAGCCATCTCAAATGTGGGCCTATCAGTTATAGTTGTTTGAAACTCACCTATAGCCAATTGAGCCAATTTGTCAATAATTTCTCTGTTCTGTATATTTTTATCCCCCTTTACTTGGAATATTTGTGCCTTGTAGCAAAGCCCAATCTGGTGATGCAGGTAGGCAGAGTTGGGTGTTGCCTGCAAGGCCTTCTGAAGGAGCTCAAGAGCTTGATCCACACAGCCTTTTATTCTGTAAAACTTGGCTGCATATCGAAAGACATAGGTCTGCACTGACCTGTCGCTCAGGGCTTCTTTAATGTACTTTTCTCCTTCAGCTTCCTCTCCTATATCTTGAAGCTTCATTGCAAGGAGAACCTTGATATATGTGTCATGTGGATTTAGCCTCATGGCCTTCCTCAGGGGGTCTAGGGACATTACATTACTTTTATCACAATCTTGACGAAAGGTGACAATCGCATATCCAGCATTAAAGTCAGGGTTTTCAGGCTCTGCTTTTAGCGCCTTCTCAAAGCAGGCCTGAGCCCGCTTATAATTCTGTGCTCCACACTTCAGCAAGGCCCATCCTTCCTCACAGTCCATCTCAGGGCACTCCAACAGATAGCGGAAGGGACTTGAAAATTTCTTGCAAGTGTTCTCTACCTTGTCCAGGTACATCTTGGCATCTGCCAACCTGCCCATGTAGTAATACACCCAGGCATAGTTGCCCCAGGTCACCAGGCTTCTCACATCTGACTGGTCAGTGTATTCATTCTGGATCAAGCTTTCAGCATCCTGCAGGCTCTGCAGGGCTTTGTCATTCTGGCCTTTCAGGTGTTCCACATAGGCCTGGAGGTTGTACATTCCCACATTGTTCTTGTTGTCTAGAGTCTCAATATGTTCCAAGGCCCTGACTTCTAAATCAAATATTTCCCTGTCATCAATTGCCAGTTCCCATGTAAAGTGACATTTCAGCTGAACCAGGCAATCCTTGAGTTGGTGATCCTCAACCTTCTCACTGTGAAAAAAACATGAAGATTTGTTAAGTAATCAACAGCCAAAATTTTAAAAAATCAATCATTTTAAAAATAATTTTTATACTACTTGAAAATCTCATATAGATTTTACTTA
>RJWM01026424.1:0-28109 GCA_004363535.1 Dasyprocta punctata | reverse complement strand
CCTCCCCTCCGGAGCCAGGAAGCGATGCACGGTGTGAGGAGCAGAGCTCTCGCAACATGAACCACAGCCACTCTCACCGATGAGGTCCCGAGCTCCTCCGACGATAATGGCCGAATCCACATTGGAGAAGCCAGCGTGACAAGCACCTCCAGGAGAACCAGCGGCTCCAACAGCAACTCTCAGAAGAACCCACAACGCCTGGCTCTTCTTCCCCACATCCCTATTTATGCTGGCAACCTTCTTCAGGTGGAACATCCTTAACTCAACACCAGCTGAAGCTGGTGCTAAGTTGACCACCAGTTTGTAATCCATAACAGACCCAGAACCCAGGTACTCCCTTTGCCCTAGCTTTCAGGACCAAATAGCATTGGCCAGAGAAACTGGGATATTGCAAGTAAGGTGTCACCTTCAAGACAGATTCAGTGAGGTGTGGTATGAGAGAAAGCAGGAGGTGGATGTTCCGACCAAGCATTAATGCCAATTAGGGAAATGGCCCATTATCACCATCTAGTCAGCCCCATCACAGGTGTGCCCCCTGGACACCACCAGGACACACCCATTAAATGCCCACCCCTTCCTCTCCTCCTACTCTTCCCATATCCCCAGAGGCGAGGGCTGTTCCCTGCCTGCACTTGTACTGAAAATGGATTTTCTGAAACAAGGGGGAAGGGTGTATGTTAGGTGGTGAGTTCCCCCTTTTGGAGAGATTCAAAAGAGTTATAAATTTCTAAGTTTGGGGTACAGAGAATCATCACTGAACTGTCTTCCAAAACTAAAACCCAATAACTTCAGGAAGGACACAATTTTTAAAGTATTTTCTATGTGTACCCACAATTCTCACCTCAGTGAAGTGGGTACCAGAAATCAGATTAAAATGCGTAGGCCCAGAGTTTGAAGTCTCAAAGTCACATCATGTGATTTCAAACATGCTTGACTTTGTTCTTCCAAATTTCATTTAAAAGAGCCAAATGACTGCTTGTTTAAGAACCCAAACTCGGGAGCCAAACAGACCTGGGTTCAGAGCAACCGTTCATAGTCTTGCATCCTTGAACAAGCCAGGTCACCCTGTCAGCCTCAGATCCCCCATGGAGAAAAGAACCTATCTCATGGTGGTAAAAAATACAAGAGATTGTGGCTCTTAGGTTCTTAATCAGTACACTGGCACTTCATAAGTGCTCAATACAAGGGCTATTGTGTTTGTGATAAATCCAGGAAAAACAAGTGTTTGGTTCTATGAGAAATTTGGGGATGAGAATAGTGAGTGATATTCCCAGCAGCCATGTAACCCACATCTGAGTCTTGACTTCAGCCTCAGTAGGTATTTACAGATCTTCTGCCTCTGCCCTGCCCCTCTATGATATGATGTACTTTCTTCAGTCTAAATGCCCAGCTTCTCTGCACTATCTGCACCAGCAACCCCAACAAGTCCCCCTCCTCTCTGGACCTGACATGAGTCCTTATACCATTAAGTACTTAACATTATGTTTTCCGCCTTCAGAGGTTTCTAAACAGTAATTAGGCAGTGGAACACCCTGCCAGGGTGATGAGAATAAATATCATTAGTGTAGGAGGGAGTATGGGGTAAGTGGAGGTGCTCGCAGGCTTGGCACACGGTGGGCACTGGGCTGGCAAGAGGGTGCCACAGCAGGGTGGAGCAGTTCCAATTGCCCAATTCCCAGCTGCCAAGCCCTGTCTTGGGGGAACCTGACTCTGAATCCGTGGTAACATAATTGAGAGAGCACTGACTTTGGTCTTGAAAAATCTGACATTGTAATCTTTCCCTATCGTTGAGGATTTGGACAAAGTATTTTATCATTAATTTCCTCATCTAGAAAATTAAGAAACATTCTATCCATCTCAAAGAATATTAGCAGCAGGTCACGAGATAATATATATGAACCCACTGAGCCCAGTGTTTAAAACAGAATAAGGTTCTGTCAATAGTGACCCTGCTTTTACTGTAGTGGAACTATAGGGACATAGATGTTGAATCACAGCATAAGGTGACAACTTTGGAGATTCCTCTCCAAAAAGTCTCTGCGTCAGTCAAGATAGGTTGGTTTATGCTACTATGACAAGCAAGTCCCAAATCTCAGATAAACCCACAAAGATTTATCAGTGCCACGTGACTCTTAAGCAGATTGGCAAAGAGACTTTTTGTGCCACAGACATTCAAGGTTCCAGCCTCACGAAGCAGCCACAAATGGTTACCATGTCAGAAGGAAAGAGAGTTCTGGAAGTCCACATAGCAGCAATTAAATACTTCTCCCTGTAGTAACACATGTCAATTCTGCTCCCAACTTCTCAGTCAGAACCTGTCACACAGCTCCACCCTTACTCAAAATTGCTCAATCTTCTGTGTCCTCAGAAGGAGAAAAGGACCAGGAGCTGGTAAGCTTGGTGAACCACAGTCATAGGATCCTTAGTAGAGATTCATGCACCTTCTTTCAAACTGTCTACAAGATCAAATTTCTTTCCTGTTTTGGAAGAACTCACCGTTTCTTCATTTAAGCCCAAGAGGTATGTAAATTGGGGCAATGTTGCATGGAAATGTTAAATTTTTTAGCCATCAGAGACACACTGGGCACTGCAAGAGGCACATGGGCTTGAAGCTAGTGAATACCCAGCGGGTAGATTTACTCCTCCACCAACACACTCAGGACATACCTATGTTTAATGAGTACAGTCATAACCACTTTCGTATTTTCAATTTCATTTTCCTGTCTTTATTTTTGTTTCAAAGTTAACTTGTGTAGAAAGCCCAATACTAATACGATGTGCTAGAATTTAGTTCATGGCAAAAAGAGGAGGGTTCTCCAAAGCTGTCTCATTAACTCCCCACCTGTCTCATTAACTTCCTAGATTTATCCTACTTAGCCCTCCACAATTTCCCTTTAGATTCTAGAATATGTTTCCTTCCTTCTCCCATGCTCTTCTCTTTTTACAATGAAACTACAGTACTATAAAGCAGTTCATTCCTAGATTCATCAAAGTCCACGATGAAATATCTTGTGGAGCAATCTCTTATTGAGGGGACAACTGGCCATTCATTCTGACTGAGAGGGCAGAAGATGGTCTGAATGGTCCAAGACAACGTCCTATGAGAACTCATTCAATTCAACTTCCAAGTCTTCTGGTCAACTGAAGTACTATGTTTCATGAACTAAAGTGTCATATGTTTCAGAACCTTGGATTTAAGAGTCCTCTAGAACCTGAAATCAGAATTCAGCTTGAAGTAGGGCACAAATTCAGCTCCAACTTGAATAAGGCTGAGTTCCTGTCTCTAAATCATTGAGACACATATTTATTTGTCCAGTGAGCCTCAAGGTCCTCATTTATTAAATAATCACTCTAATAGTCACAAGATAGAATTACTTCTCTTAAACAGTAAGTCAAAATTCAGTGGAGGGAAATCAACACATACTGAAAACCTACTATGTGCCAGGCACTTGGCTAGACATTTTATATAGGCTATCCCATGATTTTCATAACCTTTTAAGGGAGGCTTTTTCTTCCACTTTACAGATGGAGAAACAATCTATGGAGGTGAAATGACTCATTAACCCTGGTGGAGTTTGCACATGAGTCCTTATTGTCTACCTTGGAAGGCTGAATTTGTTCATCTCTTCTTTTATGGATATGACTTGGAAAAAAAGTCTTTATTGCCTCCACCTAGATTTCCAGCCATGCAGGGAGGAGCGATGGGTTGAGCAAGAGGGCACTATTGCCAGGTAGGTCTTGAGAGATGAGAGTCTGAGTGAGAAGTGGCCAAGAGAGCTGGAAATATGGGTAAGCCACACCCAGATGCTTGCTCTGAGTGCACGGGGCCATGTCTTCAGACAGCAGCTTCCAAACTCTGGCTTATAATTAATTACAAATGCAATTACCCAACTGCACACAGAGCTTGGGTGCTAAGGTATAAGGTATCCATGGATGCTGTTCCTGATGCCTTTATTCATGGCTACCTCGACAAGTGGGTGGACACTGTGGGCACGTGAAACCATTTCTCCTGCCTGTCCCACCTGAGAGACCTCTTACATTCATTCCCTTTCCCATTTCCACGCGCACAATGATTCAGGTCTTGCTGCCCAGTTTTTGCAATAGTTTCCTGATGGCTTCCTCTCTCCATCAAACTCAATTTTCCTCCAAACCATCAGGACTATTTTTTCTTTCTTTGTATCAGGGATCTAGCTCACAGTCTCATACCTGTCAGGCAGGCGCTTAAGCCACTGAGCTAAATCCCCAGCCCTATTTTTAGAGACAAGGTCTCACTATGCAGTTCAGGCTGGCCTTGAACTCACTTTGTAGCCCAGGCTAGTCTCGAACTCACAATGATCCTCCTGCCTCAGTCTCCGGAGTGCTGGGATTAAAGGCATGCACCACCACCCCTCCACTACCCCACCCCGCTGAAGGACCATTATCTTAAAATACAAATCTAATCCTGTTTGTTTCTAACCAAAGTTAAAAACAAACAAATTAAATACTTTTAATGAATTCCATTACCCTCAGGATCAAGTCTGGATCACTAGTCATTGGTCTCAAGGCTGTTTACCATCCAGTCCCATGTAACCTCTCCTACCTCATCTTGTCCTTCCTACTTTCTCATGACCAACATTAGCGCTGGCCACTTCTAATGCTATCTTGGGTACAGGGTTTTCTTTTACACTTCCATTCCTTTATACAAGGTTTCCTTCTGCCAGGGTGTTCTCCTCTCAGTTCTCACCTTAGTGGAGCCCCATTTAACTGCAGCAGGAATAAAAAACATTAAAATTTTAGTATTCAGTATCTTCTCCTCTCCCTACTTCTTTAGGGAACAAAATTAGGGCAATATTCCTCATAAAGATATGTATGGAGGGCTGACACATTTGCTATCTGCTGAACAAAGAACTGATATTAGGTAATGTTGAGGAATACATTTTTTAAAAATAGAAGGCACCAGAAAATAATGAAAATTGTGGTTGAAGTAGTTGAGATTGGGAAATTCAGGGGCCTCCACATGGAGCTGTAAGTAGAGAGTATTTGTAGAGCAGCCCTCCCCAACTGGCTTTTCTGCCAACAAGTGAATAAAAGTTTTAACTTTTAAAAATAATTTTCATATAAATATGTACTACTCTGTCATAAAGAAGGATAAATTTGAGACATTTATGGCTAAATGGATGGACCTTGAGACCATATGTTTAAGTGAAATATATCAGACACACACGTGTATATATTGCAATGTCTCACTGGTGTGAGAAACTGAAAGTGCGAGTAAGAACCAAATTGTTCAAGAGATGGTGAAATGGGAAGAACTTGTTGAAAAGGAAAGGAGAACCAGGGAAGGGAAAGGGGGAAAGAAAGAAAGGAAAAGAAAAAATGAGAAAAGAAGGATAAAATGGAAACAGAGCTTTGTAAATAAGGAGGGGAAGAGCAGTTGAAGGTAGGGGAGGGGAATGGGGTGGGGGAAAGACAAATTAAGTATGTCATGGACAGGTCCAATTTCCCTGTGATGAATGTGATCATTGTATTGTACCAATAAACTTAATTAAATTTTTAAAAATCAAAAAAATTAAAATTGTGACTACTTTTCTATAATCTGTTATTCTACCATGCCAAGTCAGACTGAGCCATATGGGATCTCAAGATTTATTTGGATCATATTTTCTGGATAGTTTAAATCAAAGCTCTTGAAGACTGCCTGGCCACCCTTCCCGGCCTAGCAGAATCAGGTCTGTCTCTTAGTATCACCATAGCACTTATTGTCGTCCTTTAAATCCTCACATTGGGATATTTTAACTATATGTTCTCTCCATCATAGCTCTTGAGGTTTTTTGACATTAGAAATGGCTTATTTCTCTATCTCTGAATCTCCAGTTTTCAGAACAAGTCTTGGCATAAAAGCAGCACCCCAGTGTTGTTGAATATGTGACTAAATACTGAGCTGCATCATGAGGTCGTCACCACCTGACCCAGCACCTGGACTCACCCTGACCCCTCCAAGATAAAAAGACTCCATTAGAGATAGGTCAGACTCCCTTCTAGATGCCACCACTTCTACCTCTGGTCCTGACCATTTCCAACTGAAGATGGAAAACAGAAGTATGATGGAGTACGAATGTTGTCTGGATGTGCAAAATAACAAAGAAGAGGAGTGGTTCAGTTTGATTCAAAACCTATGCTTATGCCTCTTCTTCTTCTTGCTCAGAACACATTTGCCCAACCTATACCTTTCCTGGAAAATGGATATAAGTCAGGCATCTTTGTGACAATTATGCATACAACATCTGTGGAGCGTACAGGAAGAAAATAACTTCTAACATCAAGCATCCTCCGAGTGGTTCAGGTTCAAACTATTCCTAAATCCAGGAAGATTTTATTTTAAGAATCTATTTCCTCTCTCCTGTGGGTCTTTTGCTTTGTCCAAGTTTGGGGAAGATCTCAAAAATGTGCACTCTGTTCACTCATTTACTGAAATGAGACACTGGTCCCTAGAATGTTTTATGAAACTCAAATTGGCAGCTCAGAGAGTTGAAAATCAGGCCACTTCCTCAGTCTTCAGAGGAACAGACCTCAGTCACCAATTAAACTTCAGCTATGTCAGATTAAAAAGGGAAAGTCAGAAGCACACCATGGGAGACCCAGCTCCATAGATAGGATGAACTTCATATAGAAACTTGTGCCCAGGAAGTTTGAATGAATGCTGGGTTTCTGTATTCCTGAAAGAAGTATATAATCAGACCACCTCCAGAGGAAAGAGATGGGAACAGCCCTTTCTCCCATCTTTCTTGTACTCCAGTTTCTCTTTTGAGTGTGTCTACCTTTCCAGGGTCTCTCCTTCTACCTAATAAGGACTTGCGTATTCCCTTAAGAAGGAGAACAGAGTGGGATGCTTGAGGCTGCTCTTTGGGCACACCCAGGTTGCCAACCTTAAAGCAGGATGAGCTGAAAGCCTGAGTTTCCTGTGTCTCTACCACTAGGAGACCTTGTATCCAAATTGGACTTCACCACTTGATGACCAAGTGACCGAAGGCATTACTTCACCTCCCAGAGCCACAAATTCTTTAAAATGTCAATTTCAAAAGCTTGCTCTGGGGAATTTGGTGAGATGATTCATGCAAAATGTCAAGTAGATAGTGGGTTCTCCATAATTGTTAGTTATTACTATTATTATTACAATTAAAACACCAGGATGCCATTTGGGGAATGTACCAGAACATCCTGGGTCTCCCTGTATTCATTCCATCCCTCCTGAACTTCCTCCTTTATAATCCTCTCTACGCCTGTGCTTCCTGCTCAGTATCCATCTCCTCTATGATCTGTGAGCCCATGAGTAGATCATAGATCACATCCATCCCATCTGCCTAGAATTAGAGCAAATACTTAAAAAATATTTTAATTGAATTTATTTGTAGTCTACACACTCCCACCTCAGTTTGTCTTCTCTAAGATTTTTGCCTTTTTCCATATTAACCTCACCATCTCCTGCACCTCTGAAACTCTCTGGATAACTCATCTACTTTGTTAAAGACTTCTGGGGCTTTTCCTTCTGATTTGAATGCCATTGAACAATAAAGATATGATTTTCAGGGAAGTTTATGGACTGAATAATATATTGACATTTCTCATTTCTCCTGGTGTCAGTTATACTATCGAAGCTGACATTTCTGCCAACTGATGCTAAAGCTCAGACAAGTTAAGATATTTATCCAAAGACACCCAGTTTCATAATGTCAGGGCTGAAGTTGGAACAGAAAGTTGTCTGACTCTTGATCCACAACCTTAAGTCTATGTTTCCCCAAAGGTAATTTAGTAAATGTGAATCCTCAAATCAGTTCCAACTGTAGTCTGAGTCCTTTTAACCTGATCAGAAGGGCTAAGAGCAGGTCTTCTGCCTTCCTACCAACCCTGGAGAAGCCCAAATTCTTCGTGTGTGTGTGTGTGTGTGTGTGTGTGTGTGTGTGTGTAAATCTACTCACACTTGTCAGCAGAGGACAGGAGTGAATAAAGGGTTTAGAGACCAGTGGCCTCTTGATACTTTCCTCTTCAAGCCCCAACGTGGACCCTCTAGGAGGGAACAGGGATAGAGTCCTGTGGACTTCTTGGAAAGCTTGAACACACAGAGGGGAGCAAAGGCTTAGATCCAGGGAGTGAATTCAAACTGGGGAGAAAGAAGAAGAGAGAAACTACTCAGTCTTTTCAACAAATGTGAGAGCCAAGTGTCATAACCCCCACTTAAAGATACAGAAACTGAGATCAGGAGGTGGAAGTTATTTGTCTAGGGAAATTACATCTCTCTGGACACTGGCTGAGATGCATTTTAAGTAAACTACCTGGCAGGTAAGTGGTTGGGCCCACTGACATCTCCCACCCCTGCTGGACCCCAGCCTCTACAGCACCGAGTACAATACGAAAACCCAGGGGCAGTATGGTCCTGTCTAGCCTGGAGACATCAAATCTCAGATGGAAAAATGCAGAAACCCTCCGGCTTTGAACTGAACCTCTTTTCATTCTGGAGACATGTAATCCTGTGACTCACTGACCATAGAGCTGGAGAAAGACACCTGCCTTTGACAGAAGCCCATCCTACCATGTGACTCCCGAAAAAAAAAGGGAAGATTCAGATGCCCTGGTAGCTTCCATATTGAACATTCCAAGGTTAAGGCTATGTGCTGGTTTTTAATCTGCATCCACAGGGAAGAGGTATCCTATGTCCCAGGTGCCCTACATTGGGATCAGACAAGGGTCAAACACCCTCACAACTGAATCTCCCCTTCACAGTCCTTTAAGCCTCTTCTGATTATTCCAAGCTACCTTTTCACTTGTCTTCTCTCCCTCACCCTAGTTCTGTTTTTCATTCCCAGAGTCACTGCCATCTCTACATTTTATTTATACAAAACAGTACTTTTTTAAGAAAAATTTGATGTTTTGCCACCATAAAAAATTGCAGGATTTTATGTAATATTTTAAGTTTCTGCCCTTTTTTGAGTCATTGTAAAGTTGGGAGTTCTGAGATCGACTTCTCACATAGCAATGATTGGCTGAAACTGAATACTGTCTGGTCCTTTGGGTAAGGATGTTCTCAAATTAGCCTGATTCATTCATTTGGTTGCCTGGCCTTGATACAAGAGTTCAACTCAGAAATTCCTATTATACAGATGAGAAAACTGAGGCACCAAGAACTTAACCTGGTAAGGTCACCAGTGGTGGAATTGCTCAGCTCTTCCCTGACAACTGACCTCTCCAGCAATGTCTGAATCAGTGAAGGAAGCCTCTTCAGAGGCCCTGCACTCTGCCTCTCGGGATTTACTTTTGCTGACTTGGAGGGATGGAGGAAGAGCTACAAAAGACCTGGATGTTCAGACAAAACACTGGCTCAGGAATGTGTGTGTCCAGCTTCGCCACAAAGCAGGCTTCTCCCCTGCCAGTGGCCAGTGCAGGCAGTGCTAATTTGAGGGCAGATGAGGACAGCTCCAAGTGCTGCCCTGTCCTTACATTACCCTGGGAAGGGAGACCAGGTCTCCTGGGCAGGAGCTCTGAGCTGCCAGCACTCCTCACTCCTCAAGGATGAGTACTTGCGCTAGACGTGCACATGCACACACACCAATGCAACATACATATACACACATGCACATATGCATATGCACATGTACATGTGCATATACACATATATACATAACTGGCCAAATACACACATAAACACGTATACATATATACCTATATACGCACAAACACACACATACACAGAAATACACATACACGTATGCAAAGATATACACACATACGCCACACATGCACATACCCATATTCAACTATGCATGCTCAGGCACATATACATACACAAATACATACACATATGTACACAAACAGACATTAATATCCATATACACTTACATAATATACACACACATGCACACATACATACATACACCTATATACAAATATACATGTGCATACATGCACAGACTTGTATGCATATGACATGCACACACAGACACACACAATGCTCTGACAGAGTGGGGAAGTGAGCAATAGGAGGAAGATGGAGGAAGGAAGGGAGAGAAGAAAAAAGGGATGGAGGGAGAAACTTTTTAAATCCCTAGAAAGTGAGCACTCCCTCTGCGCCAGGCATTGTGTGATTGCCCATTCACCGTGTCATTCAGTTCTCACACCACCCTCTGAAGCAGATATATTCTTTTTTTATTTTAAAAAGCAAAACAGAAAAATGGATAGAAATGATACAGAATTCAAGAAAAATAGTAAGACATTAACACTGGTTAATATATTGTATATTGTTATCTTAGAAGTAGTTGTTCAGGTTATAAGATCTAAGCATCAAAAATGATCAAAAACATCAAACAATGACAGCATAAAATTCTTTTTGATGAACTAACAAAGGTTAGTAGTATGACTATCTATCTTGCATACATATACATACATAAGTTGCATATGTATACCTACATATGTATAATCTTTTCCTTTCTTCCTTTTCTCCTTTCCCTTATCCCAGTTGTTCTTTTGAGCACTTTCTTTCCCTTTTGTTATTACAATATCTATTGTACATTTTGGATCTTATTACTCATTCAGCTTATTATTATTATTATTATTATGCTAGAGAGACATACAATATTTATAAATGTGAGTTTGATTTATTTCACTTATGAGTATGGCCTCAAGTTGCTTCCATTTACCTATAAAAGCCTTTAGAGTATCATTTTTTATAGCTGAGCAATATTCCATTGTATAAAAATCCCACATCTTTTTTATCCATTCTGCAGTTGATGGGTTGTTTCTAAGATTTAGCTATTACAAATTGTGCTGCTATAAATGTGGGTGCACATATATTGCTGTGGCATGACATTTTCAATTTTTCTGGGAAAATACCCAGAAGGGGAATAGCTGGATTGAATGGGACTTTCAATCCTAGTTTTTTGAGGAATATCCACACTAATTTCAACAATGGTTTGAAGCAGATGTATTCTTATTTCCATTTTTCAGATGGAGAGGCAGAGGCTTAAGGATATCTTAAGTCACAAAACCACTCAGTCATCATTTTAGAGATAATCTACCTTTTCCTGCAGAGAGACTTAAGAATTCACTGCATCTTGCTATAATGAAAGTCTTGCCCGTTCTGGGACTGGTCACATATGGATTCCCCAACTGTGACTTAGACCAGGATTTCAGACACAAAATCTCCAGTTCAGTGGACAAGGGTCCACAGAGCTGTACGATACTGGTGTTCAACAGCGACTTCATGTGGACAGTACCAAAATGCTACTCCTGTGAATGGGTCAGGATTCATAGTTCTCTCCTCATACTTGGAACTGAAATGGGTCCCTTCTAACTGAACAAGATGCCAAATGATCTTTGGAAAATTTCCAGATACTACAATTTGTAAGTGAGGACAGACATGACTGATGAAAAAAAATTAAGAAGCAATGATCTTATTGTCCCTCAAACTGGTTAAATGGTACCTACTAGCTTCAGAAAAGATTCAAGAATAGCCCGTGAGGCAGTTTAAAGATAACCTGCATCCTTTTCACCTGCCAAAACCCACCTATGTTAACCTCCTTTTACAAGCTGAAAGGCTGCTCATAATGTCCTCCCCAGTATAATGGAAAGAGATGTGTGGTGTCAGAGAAGCGTGAATCCTAGGTCCAGCACTTTCCAGGAGGACAATCATGGGTCCTGGATTTGTCCATTGTCTATTGCTAATAAATCTGAGGAGTTTATAAATAAAATACATCTATTTTGAGCCATGGTTTTGGAGGTGCAAGTCAAGAGTTGACATTTGTTTTTTGTTTTTTGTTTTTTGTTTTTTGTTTTTGCGGTACTGGGGACTGAACTCACAACCTCGCGCCTGCCAGGGCAGGCGCTTAAGCCACTGAGCCAAACTCCCAGTCCTGGTTTCTTGAGGCAGGGTCGCACTGTGTAGCTCAGGCCAGCCTTGCGCTCGCGTTGTAGTCCAGGCCGGCCTCGAACTCACAATGCTCCTCCTACCTCAGCCTCCTGAGTGCTGGGATTAAAAGCGTGCGCCACCATGCCCGGCTCAAGAGTTGACATTTGAAGCTGGCCTTCTTACTGGCAGAGTTCCAAGGTGACATAGATCATTACAAAATACAGAGAGTGTCCTGTGTATGTGTGTCTGTCTTTCTCTCCCTTCTTGTAAAGCTATCAGACTCCAGTTATGGGGGCCACACCATAATGAGTTTAACTAATCCCAGCCACATCCCAAGACCTCACCTCTAAACACCAGAGTTAGATTAACTATCCAGAGGATGCCTCACACTGGGGATTACCTTGGGGGACATATTCAAACCATACCCAAACCTACCATGGTAGGCATTTTCCTCCACCCCTGGCAAAATTGGTTTTCTTTTCCAAAAAAAAAAATCTTCTTCTTTTCTTTTTTCTTTTCTTTTCTTTTCTTTTCTTCTCTTCTCTTTTTCTTCTCTTTTCTTCTCTTTTCTTTTCTTTTCTTTTCTTCTTTTTTCTTTTCTTTTCTTTCTTTTCATTTCTTGGTAGCAGGGATTGAACTCACGACCTTGCTCTTGCCAGGCAGACACTTACGCCACTGAGCTAAATCCCTGGCTAAAAGCATCTTTTTTCATCAGTATGAGTTCCTGGGGTTGTCATATCAAATTGACACAAAGCAGGAGGCTTAAAGCAACAGCAATTTATTCTCTCACAGTTCTGGAGACCTCCACTCTAAAGTGGAGATTCTTAGGGCCATTCACTGAAAGCCTTAGAGGAGGCTCCCTCCATATCTCTTCTTTGTTTCTCGCACTTGCTTTTGTTTATTGGAGTTTCTGGGCCTGTAGCTACAGCAGAGAGTAAGTGAGGTGATACACAGTCAAGCATGCTCTACACACTCACTTTACCTTATTTGCATCTGAGTCTGAGTTTATTCTGCCCATTTTTTAAACTTTCTCTCTCATTCACCAGTCAGTCACTTGTAATCTTATCAAGTCATAAATATAGTCTTATCAAATATATAAATAAAAATACATAATATAAGTGTAGTCTTTCACTTATAGTCTTCCATAACTCCCCATTTCCCTTAGGAAAAATGCATTGTTAGAATAGCCCTTTCTTGTGTAACCCAGGCTGTCTTCTATGTATAAACACTATACACACACTCACAACTTCAAATCTTGCCCTGTAACCTATAGTTCCTGAGACTCTACTCCATTCCCCCATTCCACTCCCTTCTCCACCAGAAGTCTCTGTTTTCATTGTAGAAACCTGTTTTTTATCCTGGACTCTCTGAGTTTTTTCCAAATACCCTTGCACAAAGCTAGACCCTTCCTCCCATGAGTGTGCCACAGAGCTGTGTATGGGTCACTCAAGTGGGGCAGCCACATCCATCATAAATTTCACTGTCTCAAGTTCTCCAGACCATGAGCTCCTCCAGAGCATGAGTTTGGTGCACCCACTCTTATCCACTCATATCCCCCTGTCCAGCCAAACTGGGCATGCAACACATGCTCAACAAGCACTTGCTGAAATGCTGAGCATGTCCTGAGGACTCCCAAGTCTCTCTGAGGTGGACAGAGGAACCACCAGGATCTGAACACAGTTCAAAACTGCAAAGAGAACTAAATCAGAATGTTCAGGTTACCTGAGTTCTCTTCCTTTTATATTTTCAACCTCTGGGAAAACATTCTTATATATCTTTTACCCCCTCTAAGCCTCATTGTCCTTGATTGTCATTCTGGAGTGACACAGACCATCCAAGAAATGTTTAGAAATATCATCTGCTGAAACCTTCCCAGCAATCCTGACACAGTATATGATTTACATTTCACAGATGAGGACAGCCAAGCCCAGAGACATTAAGTGATTTCCCGCTTTATCACAGCTAGCAAGCACTAGAGCTGGGATCCAGACCAGACTCCCAAACGCAGAGATGTTACTTATTCACTCCAAAATGTTTACTGAGCATCTACCAGGTGTTCAGCCCAACTCGAATACAGCAGCGAATATAAAATGCATCTCCACAGTCATAGCATTTGCATTTTCAACTGGCCACGTTGCCTCTCCTACACTAGTGCCCCAGCAGGAGAGGGATCTGAGGTGAACAGTGACCCCAGCATACACACCAGCTTCCCAGTGAGTGCAGCACTGTGACCCCATCCATGGGAGGAAATTTGAGAAGCCACCTCCTGCTTGCTGGGGCAAGGCACATGGAAGTTCTCTGCCACCTGTGGCTGGACTAGATCAGGGCAGAGAGGAGAGAGAGGAAATTGCACATCACAAGTCTCCCTCCACCTTGCGCCCCCTCCTCCATACTGTAGTCAGCCAAGCACAGCAGCAATTGCTCAAGTTTACGATGCGCTGCGTGCAGGTTGCAGACCTACCATCATCCGTAATGGGTTGTTGTTTTTATTTTCCATTTATGGGGAGCCTGAGTTACTACCTATGGTCACTGCAGCCATTAAACTGCTCCGGGGGCTGAGATTTACATATAGGCCATGTGACCTGCAACAAGCATAGAGAGGATAAAAAAAAGGACGTTTACAGTCTAATTAGAGTTGATGATTGATACACAAGGACAGCAGAGACCAGCCTCATCAACTCCCAAAACCTGAGGAAGCCCTTGCTCACAATACACTCCCTGGGGATAACAGCAGTGGAGCCTCTGAGCCATGCATAAAATCAGGACCAACACTCAGAACAGGTGGACACGCGCTCCAGCCCTGGAGTGACTGGGAAGACCTGGCAAGACAAGGGAGGAAGCAGTCATGGGAGGCGTTCTACTCCTCTCCCCACTGTATCAAATTAATGTAGTAATTATGTCTATTACCTGAACAAAGGTCGCTGACAACCCATAAATAACTTACTGTAGCCTCCTCAGCATTCATCCCAAGATCTCCACAGACGTTATAAATAGTTAATTGTTATTATTTGGTGATTTGTGTAACTAAAGAACTTTATAACCATCACTTTGTTTTACTTTTATGGCACCCAAAATACATATCAGCCCCATGTTCTCAAAGGAAGAAACTGAGGCAGAGTGAGACCAGGTAAAATGGCTTGGATCATTTGACAATTTATGCAGATTTAGTTCCTACTCCATACTCCCCACTTTTTTCCATGAGCTAGAGAATTACCCCACCACTACCAGGCACCTTTATGTACTTGAATATTCCCTGCTGGAATCACCTTCATTCCCACTGGGACAGATGCAAGGATCTATAAAACAAATTATCTACCTCCCTTCCTGGTTCCTTTCTCAGTCCCCTTTTAACTTTTGAGTGATCCACCTTGAACATGGTCACAAAGTGTCCTTCTGTTCCATGTGGTTTAGTAGAGTGACAATTTTTGATCTTTACAAGCAAAGTACATGTTTCTACCAAGTGTCCAAAGCCAGTGCCTTCTGCAGCTACCATTTAGCTGTTGCCTCCTGAAAGCTATCATTTTCTATTTCCTATGACTAACGTGCGCTGGAAGCTGAATTCACTGTGTGCAAGACGCTACACCCAAAGCGTCATTTCATCACCCACTGCTGACAAGACTCTAGAGCCCATGCCAGGATTTGCACAGGCCAGGGACTGTGGGGGGCCAGAGCATTGTACTTATGCATGCTCAAGAAATGCCCAGTAATCAAGGCTGCACTGTGACCTTGGACTGACCCCTGCCAAGACACAGACATTGTAGAGCAAGATTTTAATTAATTATCTATCTCCCCCATCAATCTTATCCTTTTATCTCTGAATCTTTCCTACAGTGACTTAACATGTTGATTGATACCATGTCATAAATATGATTATTTCCACTTTAAAGGTACGGAAACAGGATAGCGATTTAGCCAAAATTACATGGATAGTAGAAGTCTTAATCATGGTGGAATCTAGTTTCTTTGACCTCTGAGCGTCATGTTCATCTCACAGTCTCTCGGCTAATCCACCATCCAGTCCAAATAAAGAATACATTCAGCACCTGACTAGGTTTATCACCCAAAATTCATTTTTGCACTAGCACTCTAGGAGCTCAATACCATACTCACAGAGTAGAGAGCAAAAGAGGAGAACTGGCAAATACTCACTTTAGATATCCCAACCAGAATATTTGGGGGTGAAGGGGAATTTTTACTATCATAATTAGTATTATAATTGCCAACACAAATAAAATTAACTAGATCATGCCAGATTTCTTCATTGCCTGGAGGACATTTAGTAGTATCTGCACTCCTCAGTGAAATTACAGCAGGTCTCAGCCAGTCATCTTGTCTGTGCAGATGAAGCAATCATGCCTTGTCTGTGATCAGTGCCTCATTTCTATTCCTCAGGTATTTATTGGGTACCAGTGATATGCCAAGCCCTGTACTCGAGGTCAGGATGACATGAATGACTGAGACAGTCCCAACCCATGGGAGACTCCCAGTCTAGAGAAACCATTGAGTACAGCATCCAAAAAGAGGGTTCTGGACTACATGGAAGAAGCCTGGAAAGTCATGCAAGCCCAGGACAGACCAGTCACAACCTCAACTAATCCTGAGGCTACCATTAAGAATAAAGAGGATTGCAAAGGATCGTATCTCTCCTTTTCACTCTCAGGAGCTGGTGTAGCCACCTTTCAGATCTTCCCACGTCCACTAGCTTTCTTAGTCAGTTTGGACCGTGTCTTAATTACTTTTCTTTCATTGCTGGGACAAAATACCCAACACCCAAAATTACAAAAGACCAGGTTTATTTAGTTCACAGTTTGTGGAGGTTTCAGATTTCAGATGGCACCAAGGCAGAGTGGCATGGCACAGGGGAAACACTTCAGAGCAACAAAAGCAAAAAAGGAGGAAGAGCAAGCCACCCACCCTCTAGTGTGTAACACTCACAAAATCTCCTTGCCCTCCTCTTGCACAGGATGGGGATGTTTACAAAGTGAGGACACGGGCTCCCTGCTGAGTCATTTTCTAACCTAGTAAAATCTGAACTGGCCTCAGTTTCTTCATCTACAAGTAAGATTGTTCTCATCACTAAATTGATAATCTATGTTGAAGCACTGGGCATAGAGCCTGGGAACTGCAAAGTGCCCAAGACGCATCAACCATTTCCATCTGTCATGATGTACAGAAGGAAAGTGTGAAACAGAAGAGTCAGGCTTTGTGACTTGGGACTTTGGTACAAAATGAGGGAGCAGTAACTGCCCAGATTAAAGAGTTGGTACTACTCCCATAACCAGTGAGGAGAATCAAATGATTTCTGACCTGGGATATGCGATACAATCTTGGGGCTTGACCTTGAGAAATATAAGTGAGGATGGAGAACAGAGGCCTTCTGAAGATATCAGGAGGTGCCATCAAGTGATTTTGATTGTAATGATCACTTTTATGTGTCAACATGGCTAGGCTACAGTCTCTAGTAATTTAATCAAACTCTTATCTAGGAGTAACTATAAGGGTATTTTGTAAATGTGGTTAGAATCCATAATCAGTTACAGGAGCTTATCATAAATGATTCGAGTGCATCAGATTCAGTCAGTCGATAGGTTTCAAGAGCAGAGCTGAACCTTCCCTGAAGAGGAAGAAATTCTGCCTGGGAAGAGCAACTCCAGCCTTTGCACAAGTTCCAGCTGGCGCTGTTGTTAGCCAGATCTCTGGACTTTGGTCTCACCTGGCCAGCCCCCAACATCATGTGAGCCCAAAAGAACTTGATGCGTATCTCCTACTGTTCTATTTCTTTGGCCAAAGGATAATTTATGCAGTAACAAAACAGAAAAAGAAAATATGCTCTGTACATACAATGGAATATTATTAAGCCCTTAAAAAAAGAAGGAAGGCCACACATGGTGGCACACGCCTTTAATCCCAGCACTCGGGAGGGTGAGGTAGGCGGGGTGTTGTGAGTTCGAGGACCACTTGGGCTACAACGTGAGCACAAGGCTGGCCTGAACTACATAGTGCGACCCTGCCTCAAAAAAACTAGGGCTGGGAGTTTGGCTCGGCGGCTTAAGCATCTGCCTGGTGGGCACGAAGTTGTGAGTTTGATCCCCAGTGCCAAGAAATAAATAAATAAATAAATAAAAAGAAGGAATACCTACCATCCATGATAGCATGCATCAATCTGGAGGACATTATGTAAAGCGAAATAAGCCATTCAGAGGATAGATGCCGCATGGTTGCAGTTACACAAAGTATTTAAAATAGACAATCTTAAAGAACCAAGAAAATAGAATAATGATTGAGAAGAACAAGGAGAGAGGAAAATAGGGAGCTGTTACTCAGTGGGTATAAAGTTTTAATTATACTAGATACTGAAAAAGCTCTAGAGATCTACTATACAACACTGTGTCTAGATCAACAATAGAGTATTCTGCACTTAGAAATTCATTTAAAAAGATCTCATTTCAAGTGTTACTACCACCAAAAAAGAAGCACAAGGAAAATTTTGAAGGTGAAAGACATGTTTGTTACCTTGATTGCGGTGATGTTGTTATAAAGTCTTCCATGTGGCCAAATTATTGAACCATGTACATTAAATCTGTGTACTTTCAATATCAGCTATGCCTCCAAAAATTTATTTCTAAAAAAAAATAGGTGTGAAAGAAACCACTTCAATTCCTAGAGATTCTTCACAAAGCCTTGGACATACGAATCCTGCCTCATCCTTGTGCCAAAATTCATAAAAATCTCTTTTATACGGCTGGTTTTTCTAGATGAGACAACATTCCTGCCTCAATTGGCAACTCAATAGAACAGACTGTACATATCGGAACATATTGACTCTGACATAGGGATCATGCTCCTGGGTTGTTCTTTTTGTTTTGTTTTGTTCTTAATATATATATAGTTTTATAAGATTTCTTTTATGTTGGGCTGACTCTTTGATCTCCCCAGGCAACCATCCCCCCACCTCTGGATTTTCTTTTAATCTACAAAAATCACTGACCACAGCTGCAGACCAGGAAGGGTTCTGTAACGAGACAAGCAAAGCTGAGTGAGGCAGCGCGGACTCAGAGAGAGACAGCTGGGATCATCAGCGCATTTTTCTGAACACGTGTGGTGAGGGCTTTGGAGGCATCCCAGCCCTATGTATCCAGAATGCACGACTAACAAGTGTAAAGAAGAGACCCACTCTACCCAGGGCTCGCCTCCGACCTTAGCTGCATTAGGTCTTATAACTGCCTAGTGGAGTAAAGGCCCTATCTCAATTTAGCGACTGAGGAAAGTGAGCCTCAAATTTGATTCCCCAGAAATAGTTCCTGAGACCAAAGTTCTTTGCATTCTGATATAATTTCAAATTTAAAGAAAAGTTGCAGTAACAAGATAAGGAGCTCCAATACACTCTCTACTCAAACTCGTCAATTGTTGTAGTTACTTTATCATTTTCTTCCCTGACCCCCCTCTATCTCTCATTTTTTAAAGAATCACTTGAAAATAATTTGGAGATATCATGCACATTTCCCACTAACTACCTCAGTGCTTATTTACTAGCAGTGAGGACATTCTTTAACCTACCCATGGTATAATTATCAAAATCACACAATTTAACACTGTTATAATACTACTACACCTGCAAAGTCCTTGTTAGAATTTTGTTAACTGTCCTAGTAACGTCTTTTATAACTGTCTTTCCTGGCCTAAGATCCTATCCAGTACTGTACCTTTCACTTAGCCAAAACATTTTTCAGCCTTTCATTGCCTTCTGAACCTTAATTTTTTGCAGAGCATTGGCTAGGAATGCTTTAGAATGTTCATCAGTTTCTGCTTGTCTGAAAAGCATTGCCAGGAAGAAGTGGTGGAGTGGTGAGAAGTAGAACCATGAAAGGAGGGTGGCCAGGAAGATTGCTCTTCCCACCCAAGTGCCATGAAGGGAAACTCTGGCTCCATCCCACAGGAAAGTTCTGCAAATGGAGCTGGCCATGTGTCAGAGCTGTCCACACTGAGGGACAATGCAGCAAGAGGCTACGCCCCTGCCCCCAGTAATCACTGTCAGCTCCAACACCCCATGCACTTGAGCAGTAACTACAGGTGGTTCCTGAAATCAGAGTGACCCACATGATGACCATTGGCTGGAGTGTACAAAAACACAAAAGGATCTTGAAGAATAAAGCTGGGGCACTGACACAGTTTACTCTACGAGTTTGACATACCCAGTATCACACAGCTTAGAAGTGCGGGAGCTGGAATTCCCATACTATTGCCTATATTTCATCTCCTCCCTGGAGAACTAAAATCAACAAGAAGTCTGGTTACTTTGCCTCTAGCTACTAAATGCTTGTTGACTGACTGCCTTACTGAAGATCTGCTGAGTGGCCACAAGATTGACTGCAGATCCAGTACGCCGCCGGGGATCTTCACAGAGGAGTGAGAGCCCCATGAATTTTCAGAGATAAGATAGGAGTAACAGAGTCAAGACAAGGAACAGCTGGTTCTGGATTCCCTGGAAAGCCTGGGCCAGAAGCCAAGACTGAATCCAAGAAGCAAAGTTTAGTGGCCAGGTCAGGAGCCAATGAGCCCCTGGTGAGCTGACCAGAGTCCATGAGCCAGGAGAAGACAAAGCAAGGGTTTAAAGGTAGGAGACCCAGATCTCCAAAAATTCATAAGTAATTAATTCATCTGATGTTTATTGAGCACCTACTATGTGTCAGATACTGCGTAAGGCTAGGTATAGGGTAGTAAATGTATTAAAAGACTTTTGTCCTGTGTGTTTCCATTGTAACTAGGGTAGAGATACAGGCAAACACAACAAATAAGGATATCATAAAATAGACAGTTCTACATACTATGCAGAAATAAAGCCAGAAAGAAACAGGGGCCAGGGTATGAGGGGAGGTATGGACACAGTTGGTGGTAGGACCATCTTACATGGGAAGGGTGAAGAACTTGGCCCAATGTGCAGTATTCATGCAATAAACATTAAGGTGTGACTCCCACCACAATAAGGGGAGAAAGCTCTTCAGTGATCCTAAAGTTAGCTCATCAAGTTTTATGCCAGGATCCCTATCTTTACTACATATCAGGGTTCAGTAATTTCAGCTCATAGGTATTAACTTGGATTCGTTCCAGTAGAAGATAGGTTACTAAGCAAAATGGAGACTGGTGGATATGAGCAATCATAAAAACCCAAGGTCTTCCCTGGGTCCAAAGACCAGAAAGCAGATGGATATAGAGTTGGGAGCACCACCTGGCTAAGTCACCTGGATGAAGTCCAATTGCTGGGCCACTGTGTGATGGAAGGTGCAGAAGCCGTCCTCTGATCTATCAGGCAGGTAAGGTGCTGGACAAGAAGGAGAGGCAGAAGCTGAGACATGAAAATGAACAAACGAACTGAGGCAAGGAATTCTAAGGGCTTTCCATGGCCTCACTGACTGCTGAGCCCAACAGTAACGTATGTAACTCCGGCCCCCATTCAGGCTCATCTGAGGCCTCTGACAGCTGCTTCCCAGATCAGGACAGACATCAGGGGAGGCAGGCAGCACCTGAAGCTGGAGTTGCCAGCACACTTCCTGAACTCTCCTGACTACATTCTGCAGTGCACATCCCCCAGGGCTCTTACCCAAGATTTTGTGTCATGACCAACTCTAGAACCCACCTTCACCCCCATTCACTGACCTGTATCTATTTACCCTGGTAAACTCCATTAAACTCCAAGGTATGGTTACAGAAGCACCTGCAGGATTCCAGATTTGTCTCATGTTGTTTTTTTTTCCCACTTTCTCTACTTCTTAACCAGCTCGAGCAGTCTCCTGGCTGACTTCTAAATGAGCACCTATTGAATGCCGAAGACTGTGATCATACAGTCTTCAGAGCACCTCTGTAAAGGATCTACATTATCCATGTCACAAATAAGGCAACTGAGGCTCCATTGTGCAAGTACACTAAATAAGGAAGAATGATCCCAGGATTCTAAGCCAGGTCTATGTCATTCCAGACCATGTTCCTTCCCTAAGTCCATGAAACCTGAGGTCCACATTTCTCAACTGTAAAACTGATTCAATAATACCTATTTCATATGGTTGTTCAGAGATTTCACTGAGAATCTATGAAGCACTCAGATCAGCCCCTGGAATTCTCAATAAGTGCTACCTAGTGTAGTAATAAAGGTGATGTCATCGTTCAGCCTTCCTGAGAAAGTCTGCTTAGTGGTATAAGGATAAAATCACGATGGGAAGGCAATGGGTCCTTAGCAGTCTTTAACAACTTCTCCCCATGAAAGGAAACTGCTCCCCAACTTCTAAGCCCTCATAACTCTGATGAAGCAGGTGCTCATTTGTGGAGAATCAGGGCCCACACAAGTCAGGAGCATTTGTTCAAGTATTAAGAGTCAGCCCGTATGGCCCTGCCATTAAACTCCCTGTGGGTGAGCCAGGTTAACAGTGGGGCCTCATGTGATAAGTCATTAATCTCCGCATGTAATGCAAGAGTCATACAACTCACTTCAGCCCTAATCTCCCATGAGTTACAGACTCTTCTGTGATTCATAAAACAAATCAATCACACCTCCCAGGCTCTCATCTATTTATTACTGCTTTTTCAATGCTCGGAGAGGGAGAACGTGGTAGATGTTTTGCATCCCTCCCCCAGCTAGGCCAACCTTCACAGGCTGCAGGGAAATGGACTCTGTGCCCCAGTTCAAGTCACAGACCAAGGTTAGTTGAATTCTGAGGCTTGCGAGAAACTGGGGATCTCTCATCCATGACATCTAGAAGGTTCCTCCCTTTTGCTCAGAGTAGGGACTGGGGGCAGGCCTGTGCCCTCACAAACTTGTGCCTAGAAGGCTCATTCTCCAAGTTCTATCTGATGTTGTTTATAAGCCCCTCCCTGGCCATCCAGGAAGGAAACCCTCCTTGGTGCGTTCAGTCACTGTTTTCCATCTGATTGCTTTTTAGGACCTTCCAATGTGCAGTGGGAATTCATAGCTGTGTGTGTGTGTGTGTGTGTGTGTGTGTGTGTGTGTGTGGTATCTCTCTGCATACATGTAAATTTCTAACTCCACTTTAGACTGCAGGCATCTTCCAACCAGACTCGGCACCACCTAGCACTTACCTCAGTCCCTGTCATCTCATAGGTGCTCAGAAAATGTATGCAAATGATTGCATTGCCTTGTTTCGTTCCTATTATAACCCTCAGAGAAAGGGATGAATAGCCCCATTTTAGACATAAGGAAACAGGCTGAAAGACTCAAGTCACATATCCAAGGTCAGTCAGGTATTGAATCCAGGTCTCTGAGACTCCAAAGTTCTTAACAACGCTCGCCCTGTCCTTGGTGTGAGAATGGAGGAACAGTGTTACTGAGAGGATGTGATGTAGTCACAGGCACTGGGAAGAATAGGATAGACAGCAAAGATGTAAGCTGGATGGTCAGCTGGCATAAAACCTGGACACACACCAGATACCTCAGTACCCTGGGAAGACAGAAAAATGAGCACTCCCCCATGAAACTCTGGAAACTGCTATCTGGAGCACTATGGATTGCTGCAATTCTGCCTCTAGATGTGAAGACTTTTCCACCCCCCAACTCTTCTGTAACTCTGTCCTCTTCTGGTCTCTCATTGGTCCAGGCAGTAGGTGGAGCTGATCATGGACACTGAGAAGGGGCAGGGTTCAGGGCAGAAGCTGATATAGGACATGGTCAGGATAGGGTGGAGGAGGAGCAGAAGCAAGCTGGAAACACAGACATAAGAGAACACCCACTGGCTAAGTCTGATTCCAAAATTCCAGATTCCATGGTCAAAGGTCTTATACTCCACAGCAGAGATTTCACTGTTGTGCAATGAAACTCTCAATGACACCCTCCACCTAGGGTTGCTCCAGAATGCTGCAGTGCAGGGAGCAGGCATGTTTACGACTGTGCCCTGGCCTCATGCCAATAGCTGTGTGCTACGTGGTCAGCAGTCCTGAGCCCAGAGAAAAAGAACCTCCTACCTATCTGAGACTACCACAGAATGCTGTGGAAGAGGGAGAGAAAGAGATATGGCCTGAGACCACCAGGGAACAGGAATGACCAGAATAAGGCTGCAAGCTGTGAGGTTCCGGATGAAGCAGGCCTCCCCCAGGGTGCTGGTCAGAGCAGAAGTAGTGGACAGATGACCATGTGAGTAGGGCACAGGCACCCTGAGAAGGTAGCTGCTCCCAAGAGGGAACACCTCTCCTCATAAGCAACATGGAAACTCCTTTCTCCAACACAGAAACTAGCTAACCAGGGCCACGGGAAGCTAGCCTAAAGGAAAAGAGGACATAGGAAAAGATGTTGCTCATCCTGCCTGTGTGTGGCCATGCACACACGAGCAAGGAAGCACATGCCCAGGTGTGCTGACATGCTTTATATTTACAAAATGAGAGGAGAAAGAAGCAAAGGGTGGAGGATGGGACAAAAGCGGTGACCCGGTCAATATAGATACGTCAACAATGGTCAGTAAGAAGCAAAGACCAGTGCATATGATTAACCAATCTACTGATATGTACTGAGCTTACTGTGTGCCAAGCACCGCTGGAAACTTTCAGGCCACAGTGGGAAATGGCACAGACACAAAGACCTGACTCTCTCTACATTGGCAAATACAGGCCATCGATTTATATGCTGATGCATATAATAAGGTAGGGAAAGGGAAAGAACTGTGGGAATGGACAGCGGAGGATTTATCCAGTCTGAGGAATCAAGAAAGCCTCTTTAAGGAGACTAGAAAGGGGCCAAGTCTTCTGATATGGAACAGAGAACAAGGGAGAACACCAGATAGACTGTGATGTAGCCAAGGCAAATTAGGATAAGTCTCAAAGAAATAAAAGTAGTAATTATTACTTTGAAGCACACACTCAAACTATTAACAAAATGTTGCTTTAATTATATCTACCTTAATGAACAGATAAAAACAGTTGGCAATTAGTTCTGTAATTGGTTATGTAAAGAGAAATGCTGCTTTGAGTTGTAAAGCATATGTCTTGTACACAATTTATGAGGAAAGAAAGATGCTTCTTCAAGTACTAAAGCATGATGCCCTAAAGAGCTGTCACATCTCAGAGCCTCATAGGCCTCTCTACCTCATAGATTCTGCAAAGACACTTAATCCTAGTCCTATCTGGATCAACAACAGAAAAGGAAGAAGGGTTTTTATTCTAGATGTGAGTGACTCTAGATAACAGAATGGTTCAAGTCTCTGAAACTCACAAGCTCTGTGACCTTAACATTTCCTTTAATCTCTCTGTGATTTGATCTTTCATGAAGTTTTGAAATTTCTTCAAGGTTACAGAAAGAAAGGACAGGCATTAGAAAATACCTAATAAATGCTGTGTGGATGCATATATTATACATTATGCTACTTTGCTATCGCTGCTGTAACAAATTGAATTTAGGGGCTCAAACAACACATATCTGCTAACTCCTAGATCTCGGATCAAAAGTTCAACATGGGTTTCAAGGGTCTCACTAAGGTGTTGGCAGTGTTCTTTTCTATTTCAAGGGCTCTTGGAGAGAATCTATAGTCTTTACCTTCCCAGATTCTTGCATTCACTATGTTCCTTGACTTATGAGCTGTTATTCCATCTTTAAAGTCAGCAACATTGCATCTCTCTGACCATTTCTACCTATTCACATCTACTTCTGATTCCAGTTAAGAAAGGTTCTCCAATTTTAAGGACCAACGTGATCGAATTGGATAATTCAAGCTAGTCTTCCCATCTCAAGGTCTATACCCATAATCACATCTACAAGGGATTTTGTCATGTAGGATAACATGTCCACAGGATTAGGTAATAGACAACTTTAAGGGGTCTTCACAGTGTATATATTTACCTGCATGTACTTAGAGTGATTTTTTTTATATTGGAAAAATGAGGTAACAGCCCCTATAACAATGTACTCTTGTACTTTTCTTCAATTCCCATGCATCCCCCAACTTTTTTACCCATGATTACAAGTGAGTTCTCTACTAAATCAAATGTAAATCCACTGTACAGTTAGTTCAAGAACTTAGGATCCATAGTCCTTCTACTTTTGCAGCTCCCTCCCATCATCATTAAACCACATCACAACAAATGGTAAAAGTGTGAGCATAAGAAACCTGCTCATCCCATGGCAACCATGAAGCAGAGAGAGAAGGAAGGATCTAGGGACAAGAAAACATCCTTCCAGGTCACATCACTAGTGACCCACCTCCAACCAGGCCCCATCTATGAACACGTGAGATTGTGGTGGGAATTTTAGATCTAAACCATAACCTTGGTGCTCCTGGCCCCCAAAAGGCTCATGACCATTTCATTATGCAAAATGCAGCTGGTCCATCTTCAGAGTTGCCAAAGTCTTAACAGTTTCAGTAATGCTCAAGAAGAGCTCAAGTCCAAAATCTCCTCCAAGACTCAAGGGAATTGTTATGCATTACAAACTGGTGGTCAATTTAGCACCAGCTGAATTAGTTCAGCTGGTGTTGAGTAAAGATGCTCCACCTGAAGAAAGTTGCCAGCACAAATAGAGACATGAAGAAGAGCCAGGCACTGTGGGTACTTTGAAGAGTTGCTGTTTGAGCCGATGGTTCTCCTGGAGGTGCTTGTCATGCTGGCTTCCTCAACATGGATTCGGCCATTATCATCGGAGGAGCTCGGGACCTCATCAATGAGAGTGGCTGTGGTTCACGTTGTGGGAGCTCTGCTCCTCACATTGTGCATCACTTCCTGGCTCCGGAGGGGAAGCTGTGTGCTGGAGAAGCTGGTCACGCTGGGCTTCCTGACCTGTGCTCAACTGTTCTCGTCGGAGGAGGAGTGTGGGACCTCGTTGCCGTTGGGGATGGCTGTGGTGCTCTTCAGGGCAGCCCCGCTCCTTATTTTGAGCATGACTTCTCAGCTCCCACGTAGAACCCTCAACCCACTGCACAGCTCCTTTACCCTGCTGGCATAGACTTTCTAGTTCCACCGCTGACCTTGGGCCGTCCCGGCACAGAACCGTAAATAGACTGGCGTGAGTCTTTATTGTGGGCTCTTAGATTCCCAGTTGGAACTGTGGGAGGCATTGTCATGTGTTTTGGGTCTCTAGCGGGACTCTCACAAGACATTGCTGTGGGATCCAGGCCCTCGGCTGAATATCCTGGGTCTTAGTGCTGTGGACAGATTTTCCTGCACTTTCTTGTGCAGTCACTCTGGGTGACTATTATAAAACAATATTACAAACACTGTGTCCTGTATACAGTTGTTCTCCCTGTAACCCCTGACTACAACAGGACTCTTTTAGCTGTGATACCCTGTAAAAATGAAAAAGAAAGTTAAATACTTCAACACAGAATGCCAGAGGGTAAACATTTCCATTTCAAAAAGGGAAATAATGGGAGAGAAAGAAATTGGACCAAAGCAAGGTATACGTTAAATTTTACACATTCAAATCCAGCACCCAAGACAGGTTGTGATGAGATGCAAACGCTAAAGGGCTTGGACAGCCCTAACCTATGACCTTGCTAGTTGCAGCCCATGTGGCCTCTCTAGGGCCAGCTCTGCTAGCTACCTACAGTTTTACTCAACAGGCATTCCACGTGTCTAACATTTCCATCTGAAACCTTCAGCTTCACTCTCACAACTTCACACATTGTCCTCGCAGGGCTCTTGGCAGGGACTGTGATTCTGCAAAACGTTTTTACCTAGCCTACCAAATCTTCTTCTGAAATCTGAGTAAAATCCCCTATGATCCAATAACCCTTACATGCCTGAAAAACCAGCACCATATGGATAACTTCAAAGTCTGACACCAGCTTGAGTAGTAGGCAGATCCTTTTGGACCATGGCCAACCTCTGAATGCCTGGATAGTTGAACTTGTGGAAATACATCTCTAAACCTATACATCCTTGAAGGAGCAGAGTGCCCTGGACCTCTCTTCTCAGAGCAAAATTTTTCAAAGGGGCTTATCCTTTTCCACCTCTGAAATGGCAATGACTTTTGGATGGAGTCTGATCAATTTCTGAGATGTCTTCAAGCTATTTTCCTATTGTCCTGATGCAAAATACCTGGCTTCTCTTTAATGCTAATCTTTTCAGTAACCATAGTCTTCTTTGTCCCAACTTTTCAGTCCCTTCCTCTCTGACAAAGATTTACTCCAATGCTTTTTATTCCTGATTCTCTGCAAATATAGCTAAATACAGCCCAGTAGTATCCCTTCCAAAGCCCAAACATTGTGCTGCTTTGAAATTTCCTTTACCAAATTATTTAGTCTGCTAT